>CASHTH010001754.1:0-35676 GCA_030341885.1 Geodia barretti
CCAGTGTTAGCCAGACCAAGAACGGGCTGAGCGGTCTCCTCGCCGAGTGAGACGTGGCGAGACGGTACTGATCATGCACCGCGGCCAGCCGGTAGCAAGAATCACCAGCTACAACCCGGCGGAACTGACGGACGACCAGGCGATGGCGGAACTCGTGCGCAGCGGGCTGGCTGATCCTCCGGAGGCACCGCTCGACGTCGACCGGTTTCTGGCGACGCCGCGGCCTCGTCTTGCGGACGGTCTCAGTGTCAGCGAGCTTGTCGCGGCGGAACGCGAGGAAGGCCGCTGAGATACTGGGACTCCTCGGCCCTGGTGGCGTTGCTGGTCGACGAGTCGACGAACGAACATCGCCGGGATCTGCTGGCGGACGACGGTCGCATAGTCACGTGGTGGGGAAGTTGTATGATCGGCGCATGCCCGGCGGCGACTGCGCGGAGCTGATCGATCCGTTCACACTGAGCGCCGCCGACGGCTACTCGTGGCTCAAAGGCAACCTGCATTCCCATACGACCTGCTCGGACGGCTGCCTGTCACCGCAGCAGCGCGCCGGCGCCTACGCGGCCAACGGCTACGACTTCCTGGCGATCACCGACCACCACCGCATCACCTGCATCTCCGGCATCACCCCGGCCGACGGTCTGGTCCTGATCCAGGGCGTCGAGCTGCATCCCGACAACCCCTTCGGAGGCCAAGTGCACCACTTCATCGGCCTGCATGTCAGCGACGACATCGATGCCGCGAAGCTCGCGCCGCAACATGTCATCGACGCGGTCCGCGAGCAGGCGGTTCGGTGTGGTTGGCCCACCCGTACTGGAGCTCGGTCTGCATTCCGCGCGACACGCTGCCCTTGCGCGGCTTGGCCGGCATCGAGGTGTTCAACGCAGCGTGCGGCCTGCAGGGCAAGCCGGAGTCGGCGGTGCTTTGGGACGAGTGGATGGTGCACACCGACCGGCTCTTTCCGGCGCTGGCTAACGACGACTCCCATTTCCGAGACGAGGATCGTCGCGACACGTACGAAGCATGGACGATGGTGCGGACGCGCGAGCGTTCAGCGACGGCGATCGTCGATGCGCTGGTGAGCGGCGCCTCCTACGGGACCACCGGACCGGTCATCCGCGATATCCAGCTGCGACGCGAGCGATCGGCGAGCGGGCGCCGAATCGCGGCTACCGTGGCGTGCTCGGAAGCAAAGCGGATCGATGCGATCAGCGATCTGGGCGGGGCATCCTATCGCGTGCCGGATGCGACCTTCGAGCAGGCAACATTCCCTTTGAAGATCGACGCTCGCTGGGTGCGGTTCGAGGTGATCGCGCCCGACGGCAGGAAGGCTTGGTCCAATCCGTTCGATCTCACCACTCGCTGAAGGCATGCGGACCCTTGGCCTACTCGCGAAGACCGACCGAGCGGCGGCGTTCTATCGCTCTCGGCCCTCTCCGGTGATCGGCACGCTCATCTCCGACATCTGCGACGCGGCCGATCCGTACGCATCCTCATGATGGCAGTCAGAGGGACGCCGCACCGATGGCCGTTTCTGGACTGGTCATTGGTGCAACCCGGCTACCAGCACATGCCGCGCTCGCCGAAGTACGGCAACGTGCCGTACGGGATCGCGATCCGATCGCAAACCCGCGCACCGGTCAGTTCCCTGGCTCCGTGCGGACAGGCCGTGGGAAGAGCAAGCGCTCGGCAAATCGCAGTCTCTCATCTACGAGAACGGCACCTACCGGCTGTGGTATGAGGCGGCCGCAAGCGACTACAACTGGCGTTCTTCGAATCTGACCGACTACAGCCACCGGCTGTGCTACGCCGAATCGAGTGACGGCGTGCGCTGGCACAAGCCGAACCTCGGCCTTGTGGAGTTTCGCGGCGATCGGAACACGAACATCGTCTTCGACAGGACGCACAACGGCGGCCGCGCCTGTCTGGGCGGAACGGTGTTCGTCGACCCGGTCGCACCGGCCGCCGAGCGCTACAAGCACATCTTCCTGGGCGCCGAGCCACGCACGTGGCAGATGCAGGGTGCGGTGTCGGCGGATGGACTGCAGTGGAGTCCGATCGCCGAGCCACTCATCGACGGCTTCATGAGCGACACCCAGACCACCGCACATTATGACCCGCTACGACGCCGCTACGTCGGGTACTTCCGCACGTGGATGGCCGGCGGTGTGCCCAGCTCATCGTTTCGATCGCGCCAGAGCCGGCGGTCGATCTCCCGCGCCGAAACCGCCGACTTTCGGATCTGGCCCCATCCTGAGACGACTGCCTGCCTCGGTGTGGCTCACCATCCGTCCCACGATCTGTATACCAACGCGCACGCCTTGTATCCGGGACGGGATGATCTGCATCTGTTCTTCCCCGCCCAGTTCAGCCGCGAAAAGGACACGCTGCAGGTCCACCTGGCCACGAGCCGGGACGGTGTGCGGCTGGAGTATTTCGGCGACCGGCCGGTGGTACCGATCGAAGCGGACGGCGCCGGAGACGAGAAGCGCGTCTATGCGGGGGTGGGCATCGTGCCGCTCGGCACGGATACCGTGGCCGTGCCTTGTAGCCGCTGGCACCACACCCACAACGAGGATACCGCCGAGGGATTCCGGGAGGCGTACCAGGGCGAGTACTTCTGGGCGACCTGGAGCGTCGACCGCTTCGCGGCGGTGGAGGCCGACGAACGCGGCTTCTTTGCGACACCGGTGTTCGACGACCCACTGGCCGGGATATCCGTCAACGCCACGACCTATCCGTCGGGGGAGATACGGGTCCAGCTCACCGATGAGACGGGGGTGCCCATCGAGGGGTATGCGTTCGCCCAGTGCGACCCGGTGCGGGGTGACGAGATCCGACGTCCGGTAACCTGGCGAGGCCGCCCCGAGATCGCGGTGCATCCCGAGAGACCCCTGGTGATCCAGATCCGGATGACGCGGGCGAAGCTCTACGCATTGTACACGGCATGATCTGCGGACGCCCGGTCGACGCGCGGTGATGCGATGATCCTGGCTGTCCTGCGCCGGCTCCGGCTGATGGTGGTGACCCTGGCCGCGATCTCCGTGCTCTCGTTCCTGATCATCCAGGCACCGCCGGGCAACTACCTGGACACCTACATCACCCAGCTGCGCATGCAGGGCGACGCCATCGACGACGCCAGGATCGAAGCGCTCGAGGCCCGCTACGGCCTGGAGCGCCCGATGCACGTGCAATACCTCAAGTGGATCTGGGGCGTGCTGCGCGGCGACCTGGGGCGCTCGATGGCGCACAACATGGAAGTCAACGAGCTGATCGCGCAGCGGTTGCCCGCCAGCCTGGCGATCTCGACCATCTCGCTGATCCTGGTCTACCTGCTCGGTCTGCCGATCGGGATCTACTCGGCCACCCGGCAGTACTCGCCCGGCGACTACCTGTTCACGTTCATCGGCTTCATGGGACTGGCGATTCCCAACTTCCTGTTCGCGCTGATCCTGCTGTGGCTCATCTTCGAGGCTACCGGCAACGCGGCCATCGGGCTGTTCTCCGCCGAGTACGCCAACGTGCCGTGGAGCGTCGCCAAGCTGGTCGACCTGCTGAAGCACCTGTGGATGCCGGCCCTGATCGTCGGCACCGCCGGCACCGCCGGCCTGATCCGGGTGGTGCGCGCCAGCCTGCTCGACGAGCTGCGCAAGCTGTACGTCACCGTCGCCCGCGCCAAGGGCGTGGCCGAGCGGCGGCTCCTGTTCCGCTATCCGGTGCGCATCGCGCTGAATCCGGTGATCAGCACGATCGGCTGGACCCTGCCGGCGCTGGTGTCGGGTGAGCTCCTGGTATCGCTGGTCATGGGCCTGCCCACGGTGGCGCCGCTGTTCGTGCAGGCGCTGATCAACCAGGACATGTTCCTGGCCGGCAGCGTCGTGATGGTGCTGAGCAGCCTGACGGTGCTCGGCACCCTCATCTCCGACATCCTGCTGGTCGCGATCGATCCGCGCATCCGGGAGGCGGTCTGAGGTGGCCGGGGGCGGCCGCGGCAGCGAGCGCGCGCGGCACGATCGCACCGAGCGCGAGCAGGTCTCCTCGCAATGGCGCCTGATCCGCATCCGCTTCCTGCGCCACAAGGTGGCGGTCGCCTCGCTGGTGCTGCTCGGCATCTTCTACTTCGGGGTGCTGTTCGCGGAGTTCGCGGCGCCCTACGACCCCCGCCGGCGCAGCCCGGAGCAGCAGTACTCACCGCCGCAGCGGCTCCGCCTGTTCCACGACGGCCGCCTGAGCGCGCCGTTCGTGTACGGGCTGTCGTCCGAGCTGGACATGGACACGTTCCGCTACGTGTACGAGGTCGACCGGGAAGCCCGGCAGCCGGTGGCGCTGTTCGTGCGCGGCGATCCGTATGAGCTGTGGGGCCTGTTTCCGTCCGACGTGCACCTGTTCGGGGTCACGGACGGTCGCCGGGCGTATCTGTTCGGGACCGACAACCTGGGCCGCGACCTGCTGTCGCGGGTGATCCACGGCGGGCGCATCTCCCTGTCGATCGGGCTGGTCGGCATCGCCATCAGCTTCCTGCTCGGCATCATCCTGGGAGGGATCTCCGGCTACTTCGGGGGGACGGTGGACGTGGTCATCCAGCGGCTGGTGGAGTTCCTGCGCTCCATCCCCGACCTGCCGCTGTGGATGGCGCTCAGCGTGGCGCTGCCCCGCTACTGGTCGATCGAGCGGATCTACTTCGGCATCGTCGTCATCCTCTCGCTGGTCGGCTGGACCTCCATCGCGCGCGTGGTGCGCGGCAAGTTCATGGCCGTGCGCGAGGAGGAGTTCATCACCGCGGCCGTCGTCGCGGGCGCCGGCACGGGGCGCATCCTGTTCCGCCACCTGCTGCCCTCCTTCGCCAGCTACATGATCGCCTCCCTGACCCTGTCGGTGCCGGGGATGATCCTGGGAGAGACCGCCTTGAGCTTCATCGGCCTGGGGCTGCAGACCCCGGCGATAAGCTGGGGGGTGCTGCTGCAGGAGTCGCAACGCATCCACGTGCTGGCCGGATCGCCCTGGCTGCTGCTCCCGGGCGGCCTCGTGATCGTGACGGTGCTGGCGTTCAACTTTCTGGGAGACGGGCTGCGCGACGCGGCCGATCCGTACACCGCGACGTAGCCATAGCCGTCTGATGGAACTAACGCCGTTCCATTTCGTACTTCAAGCCTCCAGGAATTCCTGCCAATCGACACCCGAGCAACATCAGCTTGCGAGCAACTTCTCGATATTTCACCGAGCGGCAATCACCGTCTCCAACCACACCGGGCTGTCACCATCAAGAATCCACGTGCTCTTGGGGAGCGATCTGTCCATATCTTCATACAATTCGATCACCGCCGCGAGAGCATCTCTGGCATTCTCCAGCGCATCGGATACCGAGTCGCCTTCCGTGACCAACTCCGGCAACACGGGCGAGGTGACTGTATAACCACCTTCCGGTTGTGGTGTCATGACGAGCGGTACCTTGTAATCCATCAAGTCCTCTCCTCGGTCTCTTTACCAATCGACAGGGAGGAGGGATCGTCCCTCCTCCCTGCTGTCGCTTCGGATCCGCGTTCTAGGACTTGAAGTAGAACTGCGCGGGCACCTCGTGGATGTGCTCGGCGATGATCGGATCGGGGATGTTGCCCAGATTGACGTTGACGATTCCGTAGTAGTCCTGTCTCGGAGGGCGCACCGCGCCGATCATGTACAGCTCTTCCTCCAACAGAGAGAAAACCTCCATGGTGATCGCGACGCGTTCCGCATTGTCCGAGATGGAGATCGCGCGCTCGCGCAGCGCCGCGATCTCCTTCAGCGCATCCGGAGGCTCCATGCCCTCCTCGCCGCTGGAGTTCAGCCAGGCGGCCCACTCCCTGCCGGGCGTGAACCAGGTGCCGACCGGTACGACCTCACCCCTGACCAGCGGGTTCATCGGCCGCCCGGCCAGCCCGAACGGGAACATGATCAGGTCGAAGTCGTTCGTGTTGTAGATGCCCCCGAACGCGTCCCAGCTTCCGGCGCGGGCGACGGTCTCGATGCCGACCTCACCCCAGTAGCCGCTGTACAGGTCCGCGATCTCGGCGGTCTGGCCCCCCGGCATCGCGTAGATCTGCATGCGCAGGCGCTCGCCGTCGGAGCGCAGGCGGTAGCCGTCGCCGTCCCGCTCGTCCAGACCCAGCTCGTCCAGGATGCCGTTTGCCTTGTCCGGGTCGTGCTCCAGGTACACCTTGAACAGGTTCTCACCGTAGTACGGTGGGCCGGCCTCCACGGTCGGCTGCGACGGAATGCCCAGCCCCTTGTAGAACGTCTGATTGATCTCGTCGCGGTCGATGGCGTGGGACAGCGCGATGCGGAACCGCTTGTCGCTCTGCAGCTCCCTGAGCACCACGTCCTCATGGGCGAAGTTGAACAGGATCAGCCCCTGCTCGCCGCCGGGCCACCAGTATTGGATGCGGCTATAGCCTGCGCTCTCGGCGTTCTCGTTGACCACCGCCAGGTTGGCGATGCCCCCCCACGGGCCGGGCGCCTGCAGGTCGGACTCTCCGGCCAGGATCTTCAGCAGCTCGGCCTCCCCCGGCGGAACGCCTTGCGAGTGGATGGCGTCGATGTAGGGAAGCTGATTGCCGGCCGTATCGATCTTCCAGTAGTAGGGGTTGCGACTCATGACCAGTACCTGGTCGGTCTTTTCGTTCTCGAGCTTCCAGGGGCCGATCACCGGCGTCATGGGGCTGTGCTGCGGATTGTAGATCTCCGTGAACTGGTCGGTCCAGGTCTCGAAGCCGTTCTCCTTCACCGCCGCCTCGACCTTCTCCATCGACGTGTGACCCGGGTGGAACTGCTTCAGGAACTCCGAGTGCGCGTAGTTGGCGGGCCGCCACCGCGCCATGAACTCCACGAACATGCCGGCCTGCACGTCCCAGGAGATCTGCACCGCGGTATCGCTGACCTTGGTCATCGTCCCCGCACTGCCGCCGAACCGCATCTGCGACGGCGGCGTGGGGAACAGCTCCTCGTTGAGGCCGATCTCGTTCCAGTAGAACAGGAAGTCGTCCGCGACGAACGGCTTGCCGTCGCTCCACTTCATCCCCTCACGCAGGTGCAGCGTGATGGTCGTCCCGTCGGCGTTCCAATCCCAGCCCGCCAGGGCATTCGGGAAGATCGAGCTCATGTCCGGCGAGTACGCCGTGGCGTACTCCCACACCCAGTGGTCGCCGTTGATTATGGTGCCTGCCGGGCGCAGCTCGCGCAGCACGCCGCCGTACTGGCCGATCTCGTCCACCGGCTCGACCACCAGCGGGTTGCTCGGCAGCCGTTCCGCCAGCGGCGGCAGATCGCCGGCCGCCACCATGCTGGCCAGCATCGGCGCCTCGCTGAACGAGGTGATCGCCCCGTGCATGCCTTCCCACTCGTCGAGCTGGTACACCTCGGAGTTGGTGTCCATCATCTGCGCCGTCGCCAGCGACGGCACGATCAGCAGCGCCGCCGCCACCGCGATCGGTGCCACGCGCCGCAGTAAGTCGCTTCTCATTCGCATGATGCGTCTCCTTTCGGTATTGAATCGAACGGTTTCGAGTCTACGCCAGCCGGAGGGAGACGCCAAGGCGCACGCCGCCGGCCCCTTTTCACGACCAGACGAACACCTCCGGATCGTCCTCCGAGTAGCCGATGAAGACCGCCAGCACGACGCGCGGCGAGGGGCCCTCCAGCGCCGGCACCTCGTGCACCAGGCGGGTGTTGAAGAAGTAGAGATCGCCGGGCTGCAGATCCACCTGGTAGTGCTCGATGGCGTTGGCCGCGGCGTAGGGCCGCGAACGCATCCTCCTGCAGGCACGGGCTCCAGCTCCGGCGTCCACAGGCAGCGGTGCAGGATCGACTGCGCGATCCGGCCGCCGGAGCGGTGGCCGCAGGAGCGGTTGCCGCCGGAGCGGCTGTTCTGCATGCACAGCACCCCGGCGAACTGATGCGCGAAACGGCTGACCGCGTAGTCCAGCCGCCGCTCGTGCTTGCCGGCGTGGTCGACGTGCGGCTGGTAGCGGTGCCCGGCGTAGTGGATGCGGAAGATCGCCGGCCCGTAGAAGCCCCCGTCCGGTTCGTAAGCGGTGGTTACCCGCTTGGCTGCCGCCAGTTGCTGCAACCGCTCGTAGACCAGCTTCACCGGGTCCGGGCGGCCCGCGAACAGGCTTGTGAACAGCGCCTGAGTCTCCTGCGCATGGGCCAGAAACGCCTCCTTGTCGGCGGCCCGGTTGCTCAGGCTGGTGCCGATGTCCACCCGGCGCGGCTGCACGCTGTCGGCCTCCAGCAGGCTGGTGTCCATGAGCCCGCGTTCCACGAAGCGTTCGATCAGCGCGGCGCAGTGCTCGGCCGGATAGGCTCCGCGCAGGACGATGGCCGGAACGTCCCCCCGTGCCAGCGACGCAAGCGGATCCGGATGCGCCGCCAGCACGCCCCTCACGTCCGATTCCGCCGCCGCCCAGCGCATGCGCCATCGTATCGTTCCAGCGGTGCGATGGCACGTGCCGTGGTGGTAGATTGAGCAGCAATCATGAGCTCACTGCATCCGTACCATCCTCCGTACGCCCGCTGCCGCGCCGGCGTCGCCCGGCGCGACGTGACACCGCCGGTAGGAATTCAGAGCCGCTGCTTCGGCGCGGCCCTGCACGAGACGGCCGAAGGCGTCCACCGGCCCTTCACCGCCACCGCCCTCGCCTTGGCCGACCTGGAAAGCGACGGCCCCCCGATGGTCCTGCTCGCCGTCGACATCGGCTGGCTGGAGACGGACGAGATGGCCGAGCTCCTGGAAGGGGTGCGCGAACCACTCGGCCTGAGTCCGGACCGGTTGTTCATCGCCTTCTCCCACACCCACGCGGGCGCGAACCTGTCGAGCACGCTGCGGGACCACCCGGGCGGCGACAAGATCCGCCCCTATTTCGAGCGGCTCATCAGCCTCTGCGCGGAGGCCGGGGCCGAGGCGGTCGGTAACCTGACGCCGGCATGGCTCAATTTCGGCTCCGGGACGTGCGACCTGGCGCAGAACCGGGACGCGTGGGATGAGGACTCACAGCAGTTCGTCACCGGCTTCAACCCCGACGGCGAAGCCGACGACACGGTCCTCGTCGGCCGCGTCAGCGCCGACGACGGGAGCGTGCTGGCCACGCTGGTCAACTACGGCTGCCACCCGACCACCCTGGGGCCCACCAACCGGCTGCTCTCCCCCGACTACATCGGCGCCATGCGCGAAGTGGTGGAAGACTCTTTCGGAGCGCCCTGCCTGTTCCTGCTCAGCCCGTGCGGGGAGACCGGCCCCCGCGAAGGATTCGTGGGCGACACCGCCGTCGCCGACTCCAACGGACGCCGCCTGGGATTCGCCGCCGCCGGCGCCGTCGAGTCCGTGCTGTCCCGCGGGAACGCAGCTCGAATACGACGGCCCCATCATCTCCGGCGCCACCCTCGGCGCGTGGAAGCGAACGCGACTCGATCCGTCCGCAGACGACCGATCGTTCGTGCTGCGCAGCCGCACTCTGCACATCGACCTGCCGATCAAGCCGCATGAATCGCCGGGCGACCTCCAGGCCCATCATGAGCAGGCCACCCGCGACCTGGAAGCCGCGCAAGCCTCCGGAGACCCCTTCGCCATCCGCGACGCCACCGCCCTCCGCGAGCGCGCCCGGCGCCGCCGCCTCCGTGGACCGACCCTGCCCGACGGCGGCACCTTGCCCTTCGATCTCTACCTCTGGCAGATCGGCGATGCCTTCCTCCTGGCCGTTCCCGCCGAGCCCTACTCCTTCCTTCAAAGCGAGTTACGTTCCCGCTTCCCCAACCGCCCAATCTTCATCTCCGTCGTCACCAACGGCACCCTCGCCTACTTGCTGCCCCAGGACCTGTACGGCAAGAACCTGTACCAGGACTGGGTCTCCTTCCCCGGCCCCGGGGGCTTGGAGGTCGTGCTGGAAACGGCGACCGCCGCGATCGCCGAATGGGCCGCGGCCGACTAGATCAGCTTCGGAACTGCGGCGCGACGGCGGTTCTGGTGCGCAAGTCGTCCCCGTAGATGTCGATGAAGCTCTGGAAGAACGCGCGCGTGGCATCCGGAAGCCTTGGCATCAGAGGTGACGACAGGAGCCAGGGCTGGTCCGAGAAGTAGTCGAAGATGCGCTCCCGGTCCGAGGTATAGGTCAGCATCAGCGTCCGGCGCCGCTTGTCGGTATGGTAGCGGCCGCGGTGCAGGCCCAGGGCCTCGAAGGCCAGCGCGTCGCCGGGACGCTGATGGATCCGGATGGCCCCGGGCATGTCGTTCGCCCGGCTGTTGGCCTGTCCGTCGGCCAGCCTGATGCGGTATTCCTCCTCGGTGTCCCAGCGCAGGTGTGAGCCGGGGACGTACTCGTTGTCGGCTGTCTCCGCCAGCGCGATCTGTAGCTGGATGCCGCCGGGCTTGCTGCGGGCGGCGATGATGCTCTGCTGCTGCGCCTCGTCGGGATTCATGAACTGCACGTCGCGGTGCCACGACCCGTCCTCATGCGCGGTCTTCGGCTCGAACCAGAGGGTGGTCGCGCGGAACACCGGCTCGCCGTCCAGGAGCTCGCGAGCGAATCCGAGGATGCGTTCGTCGGCGATCAGGTTCATCAGCGTGACGAAATCGTCCGGGTGGTCGCGGAAGTATCCCGGGTGGTTGACGTGCCGCATGTTGTGGCGGTCGCGATCGCCTGGCTTGCCGTCCTCGGCGCTGGCCAGCAGCCACTGCCGGCGGACGCGCTCGGCGATCCGCAGCAGGTCGTCGACCTCGTCGGCCGACAGCAGCGACCGGTACAGGCAATAGCCCAGCTCCGCCCACTGATCGCGCGGCGAGAGAGTCACGGCCGCGGTCACTGCGGCGCGCCGTCCATCAGCGCGTCGAATTCATCTTCCGACAGAAGGTTGTCGTCCCGGTCGAGCTGGTAGGCGATCGCGTAGGCCGCGCGGTTCACGCCGCTCAGATTGGGCTCGCCACGGTGCCATACGTAGTTCGTGAAAAAATAGGCGTCTCCCGGCCCGCCGGAGATCAGATCCTCGCGCGAGTCGTCCACCGCGTCCAGGGCGATCCGCTTGCGCTGGTACTGCGCGCCATCCCTGCCGAACGCCGGCACCTGATCCCAGTACAGCTCGTGGAACCGGATGCGCCAGCTCGCCTGCGTGCCCGGCAGAAACCCGAGCGCGATCGCATCCGGCGCCACCTGGTCCAGGGCGATCCAGCAGTTCAGGCACACCTTGGGCCGCAGCTTCCAGTAGAAGCTGTCCTGGTGGTAGAAGCTGCGCCCGGCCTTGTACACCCCCGGCTTGAAAATCGTCTGGTCGGTGTAGCGCTTCACCGGTCCATCGAGCAGCGCCTCCATGGCGCCCACCAGCTTCGGGTTGCCGGTGAAGTCGTCGAACACCGATTCGATCGCGGCCGGTTGCTGCAGCGAGCCGGAACGGTAGTTGCCGCCGGGGGTGTCCTTGTCCTCCGGATCCCAGGTCTGCAGGTGCCGGTGCGGCCACCCGTAGTCGTGGTAGCCGTCCCAGAGCTCCTCCATGCGCGCGCGCACCGGCGTGGTCTCCGCTTCGTTCAACAACCCGCGGACGACGCAGTAGCCGTCCCGATCGAGCTGCTGCTTGTGTTCTTCGGTGACCATCCAGGCCCTCCTTGGTGCGTACCGCCCGAGTATACAACCGGCGGGCTACGATGCTCCGTCGGTAAGCTCCGCGAACTCGGCGTCCGTCAGCCGGTTGTCGTCGCGGTCGAGCTGGTAGGCGATCGCGTACGCGGCGCGGTTGACGTCGCCCACGTTGGGCTCGCCGCGGTGCCACGTGTAGTTGGTGAAGAAGAACGCGTCGCCGGGCTCGCCGGGAATCAGCTTCTCCGAGGAGCCATCGACGACCGACAGCGGTATTCGCCGGCGCTGGTACTTGTTGCCGTCGCGGCCGTGCTTGGGCACCTGGTCCCAGTACGACTCGTGGAATTGAATCCGCAACCGGCGGTGCGAGCCGGGCAGGAAGCCCAGCGCCATGATCCCGCGGTCGACCCGATCGAGCGCCACCCAGCAGTTCAGGCACACCTTCGGCCGCAATTTCCAGTAGAAGCAATCCTGGTGATAGAAGCTACGGCCGGCCTTGTACACTGCCGGCTTGAAGATCGTCTGGTCGGTGTAGCGCTTCACCGCTCCCCCCAGCAGCGTCTCCATGGCACCGACCAGCTTGGGATTGCCGGTGAAGTCGTCGAAGACCGATTCGATCAGGGACGGCATCTGCAGAGAGCCGGACCGGTAGTTGCCCCCGGGGGTGTCCCGGTCCTCGGATCCCAGGTCTGCAGATGCCGGTTCGGCCATCCGTAATCGTGGCGCCCTTCGTACATCGCTTCGATCCGTGCGCGGACCGGGCGCGTCTCCTCTTCGGAATACAGCCCGCGGATCACGCAATAGCCGTCCCGATCGAGCTGCATCACGTGCTCGGCGGTGGCCGCCGATTCGGTGCCGATCGCCATCATCTGCCGCCGTATCCCATCTCGTCCCAGAGCTCCCGTGCCCGCGCCTTCGCCTCCGCGGTGGGCTCCCTGGTCGCCATGATGCTGGGCCGGGCGTCCGGGGGCTCGGCGCCGCCCGGCCACGGCGACCAGGTGTCATCCTGGTACCTCGCCCTCTGAGCTTCGTCGGAAAAGTCGGGGACCTCCACCGGTTGGCCGTTCTGCAGTGCGCTCCGCCACCCCAGGATGCCGACCGAGCTCATCGCCACGGCCCGGTACACGTCCAGGAACGGCGGCTCGCCCGACCGGATCGCCTGCGCGAAGTGGTAGTTGGTCCAGAAGTCCCCGCCGCCGTGGCCGGCGCGCTCGGCCAGCTCCCCGTGCTCCGGCCACTCGGGGAGGTAGGTGCGCTCCAGCGGCTGATCGGGCCAGCGGTTCCATTCCTCGTGCCAGACGCGAACCTCGCCCGAACCGAAGTAGCCCGGCCCGCGCGCGATCTCCATCGCCCCGCGCGTGCCGTGCACGCGATACCAGTTGCTGTGTCCCGGCAGGATCACGCCGAAGATCCGGAACACGGAGCCGTCTTCCATCCGGCAGAGGATCACCGAGCCGGGATCGCTGCGGCGCACGCTGAGCTCGTCGACCTCCGGGGCGGCGATGGAAAGCGCGTTGATCATCGTCGGCATCGATTCCGTGATGTACACCAGCGGCGCCAGCGCATGCGTGCAGTAGTAGGTCGACGGCAGCCAGTTGCGCCAGTGATGCTCGCCCGGGGCCAGACGCAGGCGCGCGTCGGGCGCCATGGGATGGTGTATTCGCCCTCGGCGTAGGTCACGCGGCCGATCTCGCCGGTGCGGTACAGCCTGCGCAGCTCCTGGCTGAAGACCGTGTAGCAGTAGTTCTCGGCCAGCATGTAGATGCAGCCCGAGCGCTCCGCCGCACGGCAGAGCGCCACGCCCTGGGCGATCGTGCCGTTGGCCGACGTCTCACTGAGCACGTGCTTGCCGGCGTCCAGCGCCTTGACCGCGAACGGCGCGTGCTCGTGGAAGTAGTTGGCCAGGATCACCGCATCCAGGTCGTGCTCCAGGAATGCGTCGTAATCGGTGAACGTGGCCACCCCGTAGGTGCGCCCGGCGGCCTGGAGGCGCTCCTCCCACACGTCGCAGATGGCGACCAGCTTCATCCCCACGGCATCCGTGGCGCCCTTGATGAAGCTCTCCCCGCGCCCTACGCCGACCACGCCGACGCGTATCTCACCCTCGTGCATGGACACCTCCCCGGTGCGCCTTCGTAGCCTACCCGATGCCGGTGCGTTCGCACACATTGAGTCCGTGGATGAGGAAGGACCCGCGGCGGCGCCGGCTACGCTTCCCCGTCTGCGGACAGCCGCCCGTCCGATCGCGCGGATCGGTCTGGTATGCCTTGCCGCAGCCGTCCTGACGGCACTCGACGGGGAGATGAGCTCGGGAGTCGATCCGCGCCCGGGAGCCCCCGGCGCAGGCGACCCGCTGTTTCCCGGCCTCGGCAACGGCGGCTACGACGTCTCCCACTACACGGTAGGAACTCGATGTCGACGTGGACGCCAACCGGGTTTCCGGCCGCACACAGATCGAGGCGGTCGCAACCCAGGATCTCTCGTCTTTCAACCTGGACCTGCGAGGACTCGACGTCACGGAAGTCAGCGTGAACGGGGCGGTCGGCCGGCCACGTCCGCGACGTATTCGAGCTGACGATCACACCGGCCACGCCGATACGGGCGGGAACGACGTTCAGAGCCAAGGTGGCATACGAGGGACGGCCTTGGAATCGACGGGCAACTCGCCCAGAACCCTGGTTAACTCCCCCAGAAGGCTGGTTCCGGTACGAGACCGGGATCGTCGCGTTCGGCGAGCCGCGCGGGGCGTCCTACTGGTACCCGGTCAACGAACATCCATCCGACAAAGCGACGTACACCTTCATCATCACGGTCCCCGAGCCTTACGAGGCTGCATCGAGCGGTGAGCTGGTCGAGACGGTGGATCACGGCGACACCGTCACCTACGTTTGGGAGAGCCGCCATGCGATGGCCAGCTATCTGACCGTCCTGGCAATCGCCCGGTTCGACGAGGTCGAAGGAGTAACGGCTTCAGGAGTACCCATCGCGCACTCGATCGAACGATCGGTCGACGAATCGGTACGGCACCGTCTGGACAGCACCGCCGCGATCATCGACTTCTTCAGCGACGTGTTCGGTCCGTATCCGTTCGAGTCCACCGGTGCGATCGTGATCGACACGGCGCTCCCGTTCCTGGCGTTGGAAACCCAACCACGCCCAATCTACGAAGCGCGGACCCTTGATTCTGGCGGCGACTCGATCGTGGCGCACGAGCTGGCGCACCAGTGGTTCGGCAATCTGCTCACTCCAGCCTCATGGCGCGACGTATGGTTGAACGAAGGGTTCGCGACCTACGCCCAATGGCTCTGGGCAGACCACGCGTTCGGCGGCCAAGACCGGCCCGATCAGTCTGGCGAATACGTGCTTCATGAGTCTGGTCGAGACAGGATCGATGACTTGGTGAGATCCGTCAGGGAACGTGATCTCGGGCCACCAGGCAATCCCGATCCCAGTAAGCTCTTTGCATTCACGATTTATGTGAGAGGCGCCCTGGTGTTGCACGCGCTGCGCGGAGAGATCGGCGACGAGGCGTTCTTCCAGGTGTTGCGCGAGTACGTGGCGCGGCACGCCGGCGGCAATGTGACGACCGCGGACTTCGTGGCGGTCGCCGAGGAGATCGCGGAACGGGACCTGGGCACCCTGTTCGACGCGTGGCTCTATGCCGAGCAGATCCCGCGCCCGACTGATCCGGCGTATCGAAGGGCCGATCGTCAGGGGCCGGTCATCGTGTCGTTGTGGCGTAGCCGATGCCGGTCTGTCCGAACGCGTTGCCGGTGTACCAGCAGCGGAGCCCGCCGTCGTGCGCGACCACCGCCGCGTACGAGCGCTGGTGATCGTCGAAGCTGCCTCCGGCGCCGACTCCAAAGTCTCCGTCGGGTCCGGAGGCCGTCCAGGTCCAGTTCACGCCGTCGCCGCTGACCAGGCTCCGCACGCGGTACGCCGTGCCGAAGGTGTTGACCCACATGATCCAGCCGCCGTCACGGCGCAGCACGAACGGCTTGGAGGCGATGTACTCGAAGGGGTGCTCGAACGGTTCGGTGGCGAATCCGCGGGGGCTCACCAGCAGACCGTCCAGCGGCTTGGTCCAGCGGATGCCGTCGGTGGACTCGGCGTAGCCCACGCCGATGTGCGGGATGACGTCTCCATGGCCGGTCCGTACTCCCGCCGGTTTGGGCGAGTAGTCGCCCAGGGCGGTGTAGTACATGCGCAAGAGGCCGCAGTCGGCGAGCACACACACGCTGCGCGGTACCCTCGCGATCCCACGGGCGGTCCAGGGGCAGGATCGGCGACTCCCCGGCGTGCCGCCACGTGCGCCCGCGATCATCGCTGAGAGCCAGACCGGTCGTGTTGGCCAGCTTGCCGTCTTCCCTGGGCACACCCCAGGCCCCGTAGTACAGCAGCCAGGGTCCGTCGTCGCGCGGCACCACGAACGGAAAGCTCGGCCCGCGGTCGTTGTAGGCGGTGCCGGCCTGGCGCTCCAGCACCGTTCCCGCGAAGCGCCACTCGTGCGGAGCGTGTACCGGTGCGAGCGCCAGACAGATGCGATGAAAGCCGTCCTCGCCGGTGCCCCAGTAGTACAGGTGGTAGCTGTCGCCGAAACGCAGCACGTGAGGGCTCGAGGCACGGCGGGCATCCACCGCTCCGCCCAGCCCCGGGGCGAGGACCGGGGACCGCGACGGAAACGTCCAGCCCAGCGCTGCGGCGTCTCGATCACGCGCTGATCGGGCGCGGCCCCAGTCCGGCGACCTTCAACAGCTCCCGTCGCGCAATGCCGACTTGTGGGCCATCACCCCGGGAGCCATGTAGCGCACCGCCTCCCAGATGTTGATCGCAGGATGCGGTCGTGCGCCACCGCGTCCACGACTCGTTGACCAGATATCCATGCGACCCGCGTGGCCGCCGTAGACGTCGGATGCCGTGCCTTCGCGGTACGCCTGCACGACCCCTCGTCGGGGAGCGGATCGCGCATCTCGTCGACCGTCACCGGGACGGCCCGCTCCAGTCGACCCAGGTTCATGTCCTTGTAGCTCCCGCGGCTGCCGAAGATCCGGAAGGTCTCGTCTCGCGGTGCCGACCTGGCGGAATCGCAGATGCGGCAGACGGCGCCGTTGGACATCCGAAACTGCGCGGTCTCGTTGCTGAACTCGCCTCCATAGAACGGATCACCTTCCGGGTCCGTGTACCCCAGGCAGCTCACCTGGACCATGTGCGCGCCCATGGCCGAAATCGGCCCACAAGTCGAGTGGGTCGGGTAGTGCATGGGGCCGGAAACCATGCCGCGACCGTGGTACTCCGCCTCCAGCCGCCGCCACTCGGCACCTGCCTTGCTGGCCAGCCGGCGGCGCTTCACCTCGCGCAGGTTGCTGTGCGGATCTTCCACGTCGTGGAAGTACTCGCCCTCGGCATAGACGAACCTCCCGAACGCGCCCTCGGCGCTCCGCCGCCGGCAGTACATCGCCTCCGGCCGATAGAACGTGGTCTCACCGAGCATATAGTGGAGCCCGGTTCGCTCCACCGCCCGGACCAGACGGTCGCACCAGTCGAGAATTTCGTCTCCGTCCGGGACCGTGATGATCGGCACGGCGCTGTACACGTGCTTGCCGGCCTCCAGTGCCGCAAGCGCCTGCGGCGCGTGCAGCCACGGCTGCGTGATGATCGCCACCGCGTCAAGGTCCGACGCGCACAGTTCCTCCAGGGAGTCGTAGGCGTCGGTGGCAGTGAATTTGTCCTGGAACGACGGGTCGCAGGCGAACCGCTTGACGCGTTCGGACTCCCGATCGCACAGGGCGATCCGGTCGACCAGCGGATGGCGCTTGAACAGGTGGGCAAAGGTGGAGCCGAAGGCGCCGAGGCCCGCGATTCCCAGAGAGATCCCCACGATTTGAGCCTCCTTCGAGAAAAAGGGAGCAGGCGGGCATGGCGCCCGCCTGCTCTTTCATACGATCGATCCGTGTCGCGGATCCGGTCGGCCTAGCTGCCGGTCAGCTCCCCGTAGCGCTCGTACTGCTGCTGGCGCACGGCGATGACGTCCGCGGCGCCCAGCTTGTTCAGGCCATCGACGAACTCGTCGAACTTGCTCAGCGGCTCCTGGCCGGTCACGAACTTGTCGAACCACTCCGTCTTGTAGGTGTTCAGATCCGTCAGGACGCGGTTCAGGATCTCCTGCTCGTCGAGCGTCGGCCGCACCTGCGGGAAGGACGGCGCCTTGTAGTAACCCTGATAGGCGTTGTTGGTGTCCAGCACCCACTGAGGATTCCGGAAGTCCCACGCATACGCCCACTGCAGGTGCGCGTACGGCGGCTGGCTGCCACCGATCTCGCGCAGCCGGCCATCGAACGGCTTGTCCTCGGAGCCGATGGTCTCGATCTCGCCGTTCACCATCCGGTAGCTGTCCCCACGATGCCGAAGTTCTGCAGCATCAGGGCTTCCTCGCTGTTGCGGATGAAGTCGATCCAGTGCATGGCCACTTCCGGCTGCTTGGCATCCTTCGTGATCCCCATCTGGTCGCCGCCGTAAATCTCGCGCTTCACGAAGAACTTGTCGCCGTACGGACCTTCAATGGGCGGACCGTTCTCGAACATCGGGATCGACCCGTCGGGCTTGCCGGCCGGGTGGGCGCCCGAGTAGATCCTGGCGAAGGTCGTCCAACAGGTGATCAGCCCGACCCGATCGTTGGTGACCTTCTCCAGGGTCTCCGTCCAACTGTCGGTGGCGTACGCCTTGTCGAGCAGCCCCTCCGTGTAGAGCTCGTTCAACCAGGTGAGGTACTCCTTCATGCGCGGGCTCTGAAAGATCCAGGAGACCTGACCGTCGTCGACCAGGTACTCGGAGACGATGGAGTACTCGAACCCGTAGAGGTTGCCCAGATACCGCAGGTAGCCGCGCCCGGCGGCAGGCACGATAAGAATCTCGTCGTTCTCGCCGTTGCCGTTCGGATCGGAGTCGCGGAACAGGCGCAGCGCCGTCATCATGTCGGCCTGGGTCTCCGGCATCTCGAGATGCCTACCGCGTCCAGCCACGGCCGGTTCCACAACGGCCCCTGGGACAGGTAGTGGGGCAGCACGTAGTTGCCCACGCCGTAGATGTTCCCGTCGGGGCTGGTGTCCAGGATCTTGTAGATGCCGTTGCTGCCGGTGTTCCACCACTGTTGATGTTGGGCGCGTACTCCTCCAGCAGATCGTTGAGCGGGATGATCAGCCCGTCGCGGCCGTGCTGGCCGATGTCGCCCAACAGCGACATGTTGATCACGTCCGGCAGATTCACGGCGGCCGCCAGCCGCGCGCGCATCACTTCCGCGTAGTTGGCCACCTGGATGTTCTCCCACTCGATGTGCACGCCGCTGAGCCGCTCCAGCTCCTGGTAGACCGGCGATCGTTGCTGGCCGGTACCAATGAGGGCGGCCCATCCGGTATGGGTGGCCACGTGCAGCGTCGGCAACTCGTCGGGCGCCGCCGCTTCCTCGGTCCCGTGTCCGAAGGCACCCGTGGCCGCCATGGCCACCACCATGCCAAGGACGACGATTCTCGATAGCTTCACTTCAGTTCTCCTTCGTTGTTTCGTTTCGGTGGTTTTCCATTGGTCCACCAACCAACTGATCGCTTCTGGAATCGGCTGGATTCTACCCCTTCAGTGCGCTCCTATCAACACGCCCTTGACGAAGTACTTCTGCAGGACGGATACAGCAGCAGGATCGGCAGCATCGCCACGATCATCACCGCGAACTTGATCTGCACCATCGCCATGATGCCCTCGCCAGCCTCCCCGGTCTCGAACTGCTGCACCGCCTCCGGCGATGCCTGGATCAGCACCCGGCGCAGGTAGATCTGGATCGGCTGCAGGTCGGCTTTCGGCAGGTAGAGCAAGGCAGGGAAGAAGCTGTTCCAGTGGGCGATCCCGTAGAACAGCACCAGCACGGCGACGATCGGCTTGGACAGCGGCAGCACGATCTTCCAGACGATGCGCCATTCGCCTGCGCCCTCGATCCGGGCGGACTCGAACAGATCCTCCGGAAGAGTCTGAAAGAACGTGCGGCAGATGATCAGGTTGAAGGTGGCGATCAACGGCGGGATCACGATCGCCCAGCGGGTGCCGTAGAGCCCCAGCTTGACCACCAGCACGAACAGCGGGATCAAGCCGCCGGAGAAGAACATCGTGAACACGATCAGGAACATCAGCACGCCGCGCGCCGAGAAGTTGCGCTTGGACAACGGGTAGGCGGCCATCACCGTGAACACCAGGTTCAGCGCCGTGCCCACGGCGGTATACCAAAGGGTGTTGTAGTAGCTTCTGATCACGACGGGATCGCTGAGCACGGTCCGGTAGGCGGCCAGACTGAACCCCTTGGGCAGCAGAAAGACCTCCCGCCTGGCGACGGCCACCGGATCGCTGATCGACATGCTGAGCACGAACAGGAACGGATAGAGGGTGACGACGAAGGCGATCGCCACGCCCGCGTAGACGATGGTATCGACCACCACGTCCTCCACAGTCAGCGCCTTCCTGATGCCGACCCTCCCCGAACTCACCACAGCGACGTATCCGTAAAGCGCCGCGCCAGCCGATTGAAGACTACCAGCAAGCCCAGGTTGACGACGTTCTTGAACAATCCCACCGCCGCCCCGAAACTGTATTCGCCGCTGACGATCCCGCGGCGGTAGACGTAGGTGTCGATCACGTCGGCCACCTCGTAGGTGGCAGGCGTATACATGAGCAGGTTCTTCTCCCAGTTGACCGACAGCGCGTGCCCGAGGTTCAGGATGAGCAGGATGATGATCGTCGGCGCCATGCCGGGGATGGTGACGAAACGGATCCGCTGCAGCCGCGACGCGCCGTCCACCTCCGCCGCGTCGTAGAGCTCCTGGCTGACGCCGGCTATCGCGGCCAGGTAGATGATCGAGCTGAAGCCAAACCACTGCCAGACGTGAGAGCCGATATACAGCGGGCGGAACCAGCTCTGCTGGCCCATGAAGTTGACGGCTTCGCCGCCCAGCGATTTGATGATGATGTTGATGATGCCGTTGTTGGGCGACAGGAAAGTGACCAGCATGCCCACGATGATCACCAGGGAGACGCAGTACGGCAGGTAGCTCACCGTCTGCGCGATGCGCTTGAGCGGCAGCACCTTCATCTCGTTCAGCATCAGGCGAAGATGATCGGCACCGGGAAGCCGAAGACAATCGTGTAGAAGCTGATCAGCAGGGTGTTGCGCATCAGCCGCGAGAAGTAGAACGACTCGAAGAACTGGATGAACCACTTGAGGCCCACCCAGTCGCTGCCGAAGACGCCCTTGGCGATCCGGTAGTCCTTGAAAGCAACGATGATGCCGGCCATCGGCAGATAGTGGAAGACGAGGTAGTATGCCAGCGGCAGGACCATCATGGCGTACCAGGCGCGTTCGAGCTTGAACCGCCTCCACCTCGCCGCCCACGGGGTTCGCCTGGTCAGGGTGGAAGCCGTGGACACGGCATTCCGCATATAGAGAGCCCTACTTTGCTCACCTGGCGGAAGGCTGTCAACGAGCGCGCTGACGGAGCCCGGGCATGCGCTTGTTTATTTCTTTGAGTTGATGTGCTTTAGGTGGTTTTGGCGGTCCGCATGAAGAGGCGGTTCTTGCCATCCTGGTAACGGTAGGTGATCTCGTCCATCATCGTGCGCACCAGATGGACGCCCAGGCCGCCCACCGGCCGGTCCTCCAGCGGAGCGTCCGGATCCGGGAGCGGCGCGTCTTCCAGCGGGTCGAAGCGCGGCCCGTCGTCCACGATCTCGATGGAAACGGCGTCCGCTTCGCAGACCACGACGACCTCCAGCTCGTGCGCCCCGGCCGACCGGCCGTGGGTCATCACGTTGAGGCTCATCTCCTCAAGCACCAGGTTCATGCGGAACAGGAAGTCCGGAGGCCACCCCTCACGCGCTCCCAGTTCCTCGATGGCATCCGCGATGTCCGAAAGCCGTTCGGGATCGGCCTCCAGCTTCATATGCAGATCGGCGCTCACGTCCCAAGAGTCCCCCATTCGCGCCACGTCCCGCACGAGCGCCTCATCCGCGGTCCCGTGCGGCCGATGATCGCCCCCACGGAACCCATCAATGTCAGGCGCTCACCGCCTGGATCGCCTCCTCCCTGGACGCGTGCACCTGGATGATGCGGTCGAAACCGCTGATCTCGAACACTTCCTTGATCGACGGCGAGAGCGAACAGATGGCGAACTTGGCTTGTTGCCGCTGCAGCCGTCTGGCGAGAAGCAGCGTCGCCCGCAGGCCCGAACTGCTGATGTAGGTAAGCTTGCCCATGTCCAGGACCACCGCGCGCTCGTCGTCGCCGACCGTTTTCTCGAATCCGTCCTGGAATTCCTGGGAATTGCTGCCGTCGATGCGACCGTCGACGGCCACGATCAACGCGCTGCCGTCACGCTCACTGCTGATTTGCACTCATCCTTCTCCCGTCATGCGGCATCCACCGCGTCGTAGCCTCCGATGATAGCCGATAACATCCCACGGGTCGATCGCCGCTCATGTGTCGACCCGCTTGCGCATGACGAGCCGATTGCGTTCACCCACACGCATATAGGACACCTCGTCCACCAGCGAGCGGCGCATCAGCCCCTCTCCCAAGCCTGCCGTCCCGCCCGGCTCCATGCCGAGGTCCCGATCACGCTCAGAGGGTTCCTCCATCGGATCGTAGGCCCCTCCATCGTCCTCCACCGTGACCTCGGCCACCCCGGCGTCGAGCGTGGCGCGCACCGTGATCTCGTACTCGCTGACCGCGGACAGCCGGTCATCGATCGCGTTGACCATGGTCTCCTCGAGCGCCTGCTGGAGGTGCTCGGCGACGCTCCCGCCGATGCCCCCGCTCTCCGCGAAGGCCCGGATCTCCTCGGCGATGCGGGGAAGATCCGCGCGGTTGTTGCGCAGCGAGAAACGGCGGACGGCGATCCTGTCCTTGGCCGTGTTGCGGTCCAGGGCCACCATGGTGATGTCGTCGAACTGGGCCGCTCTCGCCGGCGAACTCCTCGATCGACCGAAGCATCGTCACCAGCGTGTCTCCGGTGCTGCGATCGGCGCTCTGCCGGAGGATCTCTTCCATGCGCTCGTAGCCGTACTCCTCCTCGGCCAGGTTGGCCGACTCCGGGACGCCGTCGGTGTAGAGAAACAGCTTGCAGCCCGGCGGCACGGTCACCAGCCCTTCCTCATAGGTGAGCCCGTCGAACATCGCCAGGGCCACGCCCCCGGTCAGCGGGATCCGTTGGACCCCGTCGCGCGTCACCAGCACCGGCGGGTTGTGGCCGCCGTTGGCGTACACGAAGCTGCCGTCGCGAACGTCGTACACGCCGTAGAAGACGGTCACGAACATGTCCCCGCCGGTGGCCTCGACCAGGGTGTCGTTCACCACCCGCAGGCACTCGCCCGGTCCGTATTCCACCTGCCGGGCGGTGGCGCGGATGACGGTGCGTGTGACGGCCATGAACATCGACGCCGGCACGCCCTTGCCGGCGACGTCGCCGACGACGACGCCGATGCGGTTCTCGTCCAGGAGGAAGAAATCATAGAAATCGCCGCCCACTTCCTTGGCGGGATGCATGGCGGCCTGGATCTTGACGCCCGGCGCCTCGAAGCGTTCGCCGGGAAGGAACGAACGCTGCACGCGGCTGGCGATCTGCAGGTCGCGCTGCAGGGCCATGTAGGCGGTCTTGGTGCGCAGCGCCTCCTGCAGTTGCGCCACCAGGGTCGTCAAGCGCTGCTGCTGGCGGCCTACCCGGCCGGTCATCTTCTGGAAGGCCATTCCGATCATCTGCAATTCGTTGCCGCCTTCGTGGTCTCCGGTCCCGTCGGTATCCGCCGCGCCGCCGGGAGCCTGGACTTCGGCAAGGTCCGTGAGGATGTCCCGACGCTCCTCCTCGTTCAGCGTGTCGGCAAGGGCGCGTCATCTCGCCGTGGATGAAGCGTTCCTGCTGGCGCCGGCGAAGCAACGCCCGGCGGCGTGCCGGCGCAACGCCAGCGTCTGCGTCCGGAACGTGTTCACGGCACGGGCGATCCGCGCCACCTCGTCGTCGCTCTCCTCTTCGCTCACCGCCACGGTCGCCTGCGTGTCGCCGCGCGAGAGCGCGTCCAGCACGACGACGCCGTCCGTCAGGCGCGAGAGCGCGCTCCGCAGATAGAGCGTGAGGCCGACCAGCGACACGAGCACGAATCCCGCTCCCGCCAGGGCGTGATCAGACTGACCCGCCGCTGGTCGGCGTAGACGGCGCTCACGTCCTGGACCGTCACCACGCTCGCCACCAGGTTGCCGAGCTCCGCATCCAGCGGGAACGCGGCGCGCGAAAACACCTGGTCGCCTGAGCGCACCGGCTCGGACGTGCTTCCCGCCAGCCATCCCGTGCCGCCGATGCGCTCCCAGACTGCCGGATCGGTCCCCACCAGCAGCCGACCCCGCCGGTTCACGATCAGCGCCTCGGCCCCGGTGTCCGCCTTCAGCTCGGTCAGCGCCTCCAGGATGTCCGTCGCAAGGATGGCTACCGCGAGCAGGGCGCCGTCGGCGTCATACACCGGCACGCCCACGGACAGGGTGACGTTGCGCTCGGCGTCGATCGCCACCCCGCCGCCGCTCCACCCTCGCTCGATCATGCGCGCCAGCGCGTCGTCGCTGGCGGCGGCAGCCGGCTCGAATGCCGGCATGGAGGAATACGGAACCTCCCTGGTGGGCGAAACCAGATCCAGGCGGGTCACGTCGCCGGTGTCCCGCAACTCCCCGAGCGCCACCTGCGCCGCCTGAGAAATCTCTCCCGGGTCCCCGCTCTCCAGGGCCGCGCGCAGCGCCTGATTCTGCGTGACGACCGGCGCGCGCTCGCGCATGCGCTGCACGCCGGTCTCGACGATCTTGCCCCAGAGCGCGCGGCTGCCGGTCCTGGCGGTGCGGTCGAGCTGGTCTCGCAGCGCCTGCTCGCGCAGGTTCGCCGCGAACACCAGGCCGGCCACCATCACCGCCATGAACCCGATGACGATGACTCCGATCCGCGCCTTGAGGCCCATCGGCCCTACTCCACCACCTGTGCCACGCGCAGCAGGCTGAGCGGGGGATAGATCTCCAGCTCCAGGGCCACCGGCATGCGGATGAGCAGCGCGAAGCGCGCCAGCGAGGCGACCGGGATGTCCTCCGGCCGCTCGCCGCCGACCAGAATCCGTTCCGCCTGGGCGCCGGCGAGCTTGCCGACCAGGTAGTAGCGGCTCACGTAGCCGAGCACGGCCCGGGAACCCTCGAAGGTCGCCTCGGTTCCGGCGAACGTCGGCAGGCCGCGCTCCGCCGCGTAATCGGTGATCGCGACCCTGTTTCTGGTCACGAAGGAATCCGGACCGATATAGAGGAACTGCGCTCCGCCCTCCACCAGTGCATCCACCGCTTCCGGCAGGCGGTTGGGGTCGGTGCTGCCCTCGGCGTCGAGAGGCACCGGGGACTGCAGCAACTCGATGCCGCGCTCCGACGCCGCCTCCTTGAGCTCCTCGACGTTGATCACGGAGTTGCGCTCCAGGGAGTTGTAGACCACGCCCAGACGCTCGACGGAGCGGTACTCCAGCAGGGCGTCGAGCTGCTTCGCCACCGGCGGCAGGAACGCCGTGCCGGTGAGGGGACGGCCGGTCGATCTGGAAGCTCGCAACGATGTTGGCCTCGATCGGATAGGCCACGATCGAGAACACGCCGGGGATCCCTTCGACATGCGTGGCCGGGTCCGTGCCGCCCAGCGGTCCCACACGCCGAGGGTGGCCGAGGTCCCGAACGTGTGCACCAGATCCGGCTTGGCGGCCCGGATCTCGGCGACGATCTCCGGTATCCTGCTCCGGTCCTGATTGATGTTGCGCAGCGTGTAGCGCACCGGTATGCCCCGCTCCCGCATGTGCGCCCGGAAGCCATGCTCGACCACGGTCTCGCGCGCCACACCACCAGAAACACGTGGAACGGGGGTCCGGCGGCGGTCTGGGCGGCCGCCGTGCCGGCCAGCGCGAGGATCATCGCCGCCGCGGCGGCCGCCGCGAGCGCTCTCACGCCGGCACCCCGATCGCCCTGCGGGCCGCGCCACCGGCTGCGACATAGAGCACGGTGCAGATCAGCACCAGCGCGCCGACCGCCAGCATCGCGTCCCCGTACGTCAGGGCTGCCACGGCCGCGCCTACCAGAATCGCGCCCGCCGCAGTGCCGACGCGTTCCAGGGTGCGGAACATGCCGACGATCGCCCCCGGTCCGAGCCCCAACTCACGGCTCGCGTCCTGCGCGATCTCCTGGATCACGGCGAGCTGTGGAACGGTGACCATCGCGTGACCCGCGCCCATCAACGCCACCGCTGCCAGCACCAGGCCGGTCGCGTCCGTCAGCGCCGGTAGCGCGCACCCCACGCCGATGACGCAGCCGCCGGCAACCATCAGGACCCGCGGCCGCCTGACGCGGTCCAGGCGGCGAGCTACCAGCGGCGTGACCAGCACGCACGCGATGCCGTACGCCATCATCACCCGGCCCACGTTCGACTGCACGTTGCCGAGCTCGGCCAGATAGCGCGGCACGAGGTAGAAAAACAGGCCGCCCAGAACCAGCTTGCTCGGCAATGCCGAGAGCACGGTCACGATGAGAAACTCGCGGTGCGCCAGCAGCCGGAGCCAACCATGTATGCCGCCCCGCGGGCCGTCCAGCCGGCGGACGCCTCCCGGGTCGATCGTGACGAGCGCCGCCGCCGCGGAGACGGCGGCGAGTGCGGCCGCTACCAGCAGGGTGTCCTGGTAGCCCAGACGGTCGGCCAGCATCCCCCCGATCGCGGGACCGCAGACGAATGCCGCGAACACCGCCCCGAGAAACCCCGCCATGCCGGTCGCCCGGCTGGTTTGCTCCGTGTGCTGGGCGACGTAGGCCTGCGCGCGAAATGAAGATGATGCCGTAGCCCAGACCGGCAATCGTCCACCACATGATTCCCTGGACAAGGCTCGTGGCGAATGCGGTCCCCACGTGTCCGACCACCGACGGGACGATGCCGGCGACGAACATCCCGCGCGGCGCGATCCGGTCCGTCAGCGCTCCGGCGATCGGGATCGATACGAGCACCATGGTCATGAACGCGGTAATCGGCAGTCCGATCGTCACGTCGCGGCTCAAGCCGAAGATGGGCGTATAGATCTCGTCGAAGAACAGCGGCAGGAACGGACGTGAGATCTCCTGCGCCAGCATGAACAGGAACAGCGGAATCCGCACGTCCATCGGCGAGCGGGAAACGAGCGTGTTCTCCGAGCCGGGGGTCGCGAAGTGGAAGCGCGTCCTGATGTCCGAGACCACGTCCCTGATACGCTGCTGGACGCCCCGATCGAGCTGCACCTCATGCGCGTCCTCGGCTTCCTCCACCAGTTCCGCGAACGCGGCGTTGATGCGGTGCAGCGCGGCGTTGATGAGCTGACCGAAACGCCCGACCTCGTCGCGGTGGCGCACGCCGAAGCGGCTGCCGAAGTCACCCCTGGCGCTGAGCGCCAGGAGCCGATCCGCGAGCCGGATGGGCCCGGAGATCCGCACCACCACCAGGGCCACCAGCACTCGATCTCCGATCAGCAGGGTGACCAGCAGGACGGTGCCGATGTCCAGCCGCAGGGCCGCCAGCTCGGAGCGCACCGTCCCCTCCTGCACCTGTACCCGCAGGGACGCGACCCGCCTTCCGTTGTCGAGCACGATCGGCACCGTCAACTCCGCGTCGGCGGCGTCGCGCGTCGACTCCGACAGGGTCCCGCGCGCATAGAGCTCGACGTCGTTCGGGTCCAGGACGGCCACGTACCGAAAGTCCTCGTTGTCCGCAAGCACCCCGTCCAGAAACTCGTCCATCTCCACCAGCGAGCGGAGCGGAATGCCCAGGGACACGGCATAGCCGATCTGTTCCGCCACCAGCTCGCCCGCCACCTCCGCCTTGCGCCGGACCTCGGGAAGCAGGGTGTCCTCGAACGTCCTGGCCAGCAGGAACGACAGGACCCCTTGCGACAGGATCAGCAGCAGCGCCGTCAGGCCGGCGAGCCGCAGGACCACGCTTCGGTAGACGTCCCGTTCGGACCGCTCCAGGGACGGGTCCGGCACGCCGCCGACGCGGCGACCGCAGGCCGCGCAGGCTCATCGCGCGCCGCCGGCCCCAACCTGCTGGCCGGCCTCCCGTGCGATGCGCCGAATCTCCTCGGCTCCGTCGGCGACCGCTCGCCGTGCCGCCTCCGTCGTTTCCGCGAACCGCACCGCGTGGGGATCGGGTCCGCCCCGGTATCCTCGATCTCCGGATCGATGGGCGCCTGCATCGCCTGCAGCCGATGCCGCAGCGGACGGGTCACGAACACCGAGAGCACGGCGCCGAGCAGCACGAACCCGACCACGATCGCGGCGCACAGCCCGGCGATCCGCAACGCCATGTCCTGCACGTTCTCGTCGAACTCGGTGCGTGAGAAACGCAACGCAAGCGATCCCACCGCATGCCCCAGGCTGTTCTGCACCCGCAGGCCGACCACGTGCGCGTCCGGCTCCTCCTCCGACCACACCGGCTCGCCCGCGTTCCACTTGGCCACCCAGTCCTCGGACACCAGGTCGCCGCGCAGGCTCTCGTCCGTGCTGTAGAGGACGATCCCGCGCTCGTCGAACATCTCGATCGACAGCACCTGGGGATGCTGCTGAATGCTGTCCTGCAGGTCGGCGTCCACGCCGGGCAGCGCATCGAGGGCCAGTCCCAGCGACAGTGAGGCTCTATGTTGTGACCGACGTCCTGCAACACCAGCGCGTGCCGGTCGCGCAGCAGTCCTGCGAGGTAATTCCTGTATTCGTATGGTTCAGCAGGCCGTCAGGGAAACGGCGGAGGCCAGGATGAAGCAGATGCTCGCCGCCACGCGTGGACGAAGGCTGAACCGAACCGCCGGCGACTGCGGTTGGCCCGTCGCTGTGGCATCCCGCATGCAAAACGTGCGCGCCGCGTGACGCCGTGTCAATCGAGCGCGCCTTCCGGCCTTTCAGGCGCTCCTAACGGACGGCAACAACAGTTCTCTTGATGATGCACTGTCGCCGCCCACGATTCCCGAACGTTACCGGCGCTCAGGAGTCGCCGAGCCCCAGGGCGCCGGCGCGCTCGGCCTGCCACGCTGCTATCTCGGCCGAGGTGATTTCATGCCGGTGCCACAGCGTCCAGTTCAGGCAGGCGATCAGGTCGTCGGGATGCTCGACCCCGATGCCCAACCGCACCAGCCGATCCACGCCGATGCGCCGCACCTCCTCCTCGGCCGTGAAGTATTCGGATACCGAGCGATGGTGGTTCAGCTTGGTGGCCAGGCCGTCGAAGCTGAGCGCGTAGCGCAGCACCCCGCACATCGCCAGCACGTCGCAGAAGTGGCGGGCCTGCGCCTCGTCGGCGTCGCGCAGCCGGAAGCTCACGATCGAGCCCGGTTCGGTGTAGTGCGTGGCGATCACCGCGGCGTCCGGATGGCCGGGCGCCGTGGGGTGGAACACCGCCTCCACCAGCGGATGGGCGGCCAGGAACGCGGTCACCGCCCGCGCGGTGGCGCAGCGCCGGCGGAAGCGCGGTTCGGCCTGATCCAGGCCGGTCAGGATCGCCGTGGCGCGCCGCCAGTCGGCGATGCCGCCGCGCATCGCCTGCAGATCCATCACGCCGTTGAGCAGGCGCACATCGTCGGAGGCCAGATACCCCCACATGTCGCGGTCCTGTCCGGCCAGCGCCTTGGTGCCGGACACCACCACCACGTCCACGCCGTCCCAGCTCAGCGCCGGCTGCGCCAGGCCCCAGGGGCTGGCGATGGTGCTGTCGAGCGCCACCACCAGCCGCGCGCCGCCGGCCGCGCGCGCGGAGCCCACGGCGCGCGCCAGCGCCTCCGGGTCGACCGCCCGCATCAGCGGGTTGGTATAGGTCTCGACGAACAGCAGCCGAGTGTCCGGCCGCAACGCGGCGGCCAGCCCCGCGTAGCTCAGGTCGTCCACCAGGGTCAGCTCGCCGCCGAGCAGCGTGGTCAGCCGGCTCAGGTACGCCTTGCTCTTGTTGTAGACGCCGCGCGCGCACGCCACGTGGTCGCCGGGCTCCAGCAGCGCGTCGAACAGCAGCGCGCACGCCTGCATGCCGGTGTCGGTGAGCACCGCCGCCTGCGCCCCCTCCAACTCGCGGACCCACGCCAGCAGCCGCCGCGACGGCGTGGTGCCGTAGCGGCCGTAGATCTGCGGCAGGTCCGACCAGCAGGAGGAGCCCAGGAACATCAGCTCCTGCTTGCGCTCCTGCCACCGCACCATGGGGCCGCTGCCGAGCAGGTCGAGCTGGATCGTCTCTCCGTCGGGATGCAGATACGGCACGCCGGTGCGGCGCATCGCGGCGTCGATGCCCTCGTGCAGGCCGCGGGTGGCGGCATCCATCGACGCGAGCGCAGGCGGTCCGGCGGCGTCCCCGCCGGATCGAGGTAGGCGCCGATCACCTCCGCAGCGGCCCTCGTCACTCGATCCGCGGCGCACGTCTCACGAAGCCTGCACGAGGTCGCACGCCTCCGGCGGCATCCAGTGCGCGTCCTCACCCGCCCACTTGACGTTGCAGCCGAGCGGGTTGGTCAGCTCGACCGGCACGGCGCTGCCGGCCAGCACCGCGTCGGCCGCGTCGCGCAGCTCATGGGTGCGCGCGTTGGCGGGATTGCGCGGATCGTCGTCCATGCGGCCGGTGTAGCGCAGCTTCCGGTCCGCGTCGAACAGGAATAGTGGGGGTGCGCAGCGCGCCGTAGGCCAGGGCGACGCTCTGATCGTCGTCGCTGGCATATACGAACCGGAAGTTCTTCTCCGCGGCGCGCGTGACCATGTGCTCGAACGAGTCGTCGGGATGATTCTCGGTCTCGTTCGAGTTGATCGAGATCATGGCGACGCCCCGCGGCGCGTAGTCGGCCGCGAACGCGTTCATGCGGTCCTCGCTGCCGATCACGAACGGGCAGTGGTTGCACGAGAAGACGACGACCAGCGCCGCGCTGCCGGCGAAGTCGTCCAGGGTATAAGTCTTGCCGTCGACGGCGGGCAGCGAGAAGTCCGGCGCCCGGTCGCCGATGTCCAGGGTGAAAGCCATCGGTTCCTCCTTCGGAATCGTCACACGAGTATTCCCCGGGCTCGGCGCCGCTTCAACCGGGAGGCGCTGGCGACTGCCTCAGACCTTCACGGCGCGGACGGCAGGCGGTACAATGAGCAATCGGTACCTATGATGAAAAGCCAATCAGGATGACGAATTGGGATTCGGAAACGGCCCGTGGCGCCCGCATTTCGGCGACGGTGAAATGGTACGATCCGGCCAAGGGCTACGGCTTCCTCGAACCGCCCGACGACTCGCCCGACGACTCGCCCGACATCTTCTGCCGCAAGCCGGCGCTGGTGGCGGTCGGCCTGGACGTTCTTCTCTCGGGGGCGACGGTCGACTGCGAGACGATGCAGGGCCATCGCGGGCCGGAGGTCTCCCGCATCCGCGCTGTCGATTTTTCGACTGCATCGCCCAATCCGGCGGCCGGCAACGGATCGAGGGCCGAACGACCCGGCCCTGCGCAGGCCGCAGCCCCCGTCTCCAGCCGCCGGATCAGGGCGCTGGTGAAATGGTTCACGCCAGACCAGGGATACGGTTTCCTCGAGCCCGAGGACGGCTCTGCCGATGTGTTCTGCCACGTGAAGGATCTTCACGCAGCGGGCCATGAAACCCTTCCCGAGGGCGCGGCGGTGACCTGCGAGGTCGTACCCGGCGACAAGGGCCCCCAGGTCTCCAGAATCCTCGACATCGACGTCCCGGCGGCGCGGAGGGACGGTGCGATAAACGGCCGGCCCGGGCGCGGGCCGCGCCAGGGCCGGCACGACGCCGGGCCCGGCGAAGGTCCCCTGGCGGTGCAGGGTACGGTGAAGTTCTACGACACGGCCAGGGGATACGGCTTCATCGTGCCGGACGGCGGCGGCCGCGAGGTGTTCGTCCATGCCAGCGTCCTGATACCCTTCGGCTTGGGCGACCTGCAATCGGGCCAACGCCTCCGCGTTCGGGCGGAAGAGGTGCCACGCGGGCTCCAGGCGACGGAAATCGAGCCGATCTGAACGCACCTGCGGTCGTCCTTCATTCCGGCCAGACCAGCACCGGCCGGCGCGCGGCGGTCACCTCGTCGAGGCGCCCGATCGGCGTGGAGTGCGGGGCGGTGCGCACCAGCTCCGGCGTCTCGGCCGCCTCCGCCAGGATGGCGCGCATGGCCGCCACGAACTGGTCCAGAGTCGCCTTGGACTCGGTCTCGGTGGGCTCCACCATCAGCGCTTCGGGCACGATGAGCGGGAAGTAGATGGTCGGCGGATGGATGCCGTAGTCGATCAGGCGTTTGGCGATGTCCAGCGCACGCACCCGGTGCTCCTGTGCCTGCAGGCGCGCGCTGAAGACCACCTCGTGCTTGCACCACCCGCGGATAGGGCACCTCCAGCACAGTCGGCGAGCGCGGCCCGCACGTAGTTGCCGTTCACCACCGCCAGCCGGCTCATGGCGGCAAGCCCGTCGCCGCCCAGCGACCGGAGGTACGCGTCGGAGCCGCGCACGGCGTTGTTGACGTTGCCGTAGAAGGCGCGCACGCGGCCGATCGAGTCCGGCCGATCGTAGTCGTGGCGGTACGTCTCCCCGTCGCGGCGCACCACCGGCGCCGGAAGAAAGCGCGCCAACTGCTCGGTGACCGCGGTCGCGCCAGCTCCCGGCCCGCCGCCGCCGTGCGGGACGCTGAACGTCTTGTGCAGATTGAAGTGCAGGATGTCGGTGCCCAGATCGCCGGCCGCGCCACGCCGACCATCGCGTTCATGTTGGCGCCGTCCATATAGACCAGTCCGCCGACCTCGTGCACCGCGGCGGCGATGTCGGTGACGCGTTCCACGAACAGCCCCAGCGTATTGGGGTTGGTGATCATGAGCCCGGCCACGCTGTCGTCCAGCGCATCCTGCAGCGCCGCGAAGTCCAGGTTGCCGTCGGCCCCGGTCGGCACCGTGCGCGACCGGTAGCCGGCCATGGCGGCGGTCGCCGGGTTGGTGCCGTGCGCGGAGTCGGGCACCAGCATCGTCGTGCGCTGCGAGCCTGCCGCCCCTTCCCCACGAGCATGGTGGTACGCGCGAATGATGAGCGCGCCGGTCAGCTCGCCGTGCGCGCCGGCCGACGGCTGCAGCGACACGCCGGGCAGCCCGGCGATCTCGCCCAGCCACTCCTGCAGCTCCCAGAGCAGTCGCAGCGCCCCCTGCACGGTCGCCTCGTCCTGATAGGGATGGATCAACGCCAGCCCGGGCAGGTCGGCGATGCGGTCGTTGATCTTGGGGTTGTACTTCATGGTGCAGGAGCCCAGCGGATAGAAGCCCTGGTCCACCGAGAAGTTGCGCCGCGAGGTGTTGGTGAAGTGACGCACGACCTCCGGTTCGGACAGCTCCGGCAGGGGCAGCTCGCGCGGCACAACTCCGCCGGCAGCGCCTCGCGCGCGGCACGTCGAGCGGGGGAGCTGCACGCCGGTCCGTCCCGCGACCGAACGCTCGAACAGCAGCGGCTGCTCCGGCAGCAGGGCCGCGCCGGACAGGGCCGCGCCGGACGGGGCCGCGCCGGACAGGGCCGCGCCGGACGCGTCACCGGCGCTCATGCCGCCCACCTCCCTCACCGCCGCCACCAGCCGGTCGATGTCGGCTCGGCTGTTGAGCTCCGTGGCGGTCAGCAGCCAGCAGCCGTCCAGGCCCAGGTCGAAGCGGCCCAGATCCAACCGCCGACGATGCCGTGTTCCTCCCAGAGCCGCCGGTTCAGCTCGGCCGGCGCTACGGGCGTGCGCACGACCATCTCGCGAAAGAAACGCCCGGAGAACCGGGCATCGATCCCCGCCACGCGAGCGAGCTCCGTGGCCAGGTAGTGGGAGCGGTGGTAGCAGTGCTCGGCCACATCGCGCAGCCCGGACGGCCCCAGAGCCGCAAGGTAGATCGCCACGGCGGTCGCGATCAGCGCCTCGTTCGTGCAGATGTTGCTGGTCGCTTTCTCCCGGCGGATGTCCTGCTCGCGCGGCTTGAGGGTCAGCACGAAGCCGCGCCGGCCGCGCTCGTCGTGGGCGATGCCGGCCAGGCGGCCCGGCATCTGGCGCACGTTGCGCATCGAGGTGGCCAGCAGCCCCACGTAGGGGCCGCCGTAGAACAGCGGTATGCCGAGCGGCTGCCCCTCCGCGGTGGCGATGTCGGCGCCCAGCTCGCCGGGCGGCCGCAGCACCGCCTGCGCGATCGGGTCGGCGGACACCACGGCCAGCGCTCCGGCCGCGTGCGCGAGCTCGCAGAGCTTCGCCAGCGGCTCGATCACGCCCAGGAAGTTCGGGTAGGCAAGCAGCAGGGCCGCCGTGTCGGCGCCGAGCGCCCGTTCCACCGCGGCGGGATCGGTGCGTCCCGACTCGCGGTCGAACGGGATGGTCACGATGCGCAGCCCCAGGCCGGACAGGTAGGTGGCCAGCACCTCCCGTACTCCGGGTGGACCGCCTCGCTGACCGCTATCGTCTCCCGGCCGCGCCGCAGCCGCGCGGCCATGGGCGCGGCCTCCGCCAGCGCGGTGGAGCCGTCGTACATCGACGCGTTGGCGACCTCCATGCCGAGCAGCCGGGCGATCAGCGTCTGGAACTCGAAGATCGACTGCAGCGTGCCCTGGCTCACCTCCGGCTGGTAGGGGGTGTAGGCGGTGTACAGCTCGCTACGGAACAGCAGGTGCGGTATCACCGCCGGCGTGTAGTGGTGGTAGGCGCCGGCGCCCAGAAAGCAGCTAGCCGGTCGAGCGCGCTGTTGCGGTCGGCCAGGTCGCGAAAGACGGCGGCCACCTCCGGCTCGCTGATCCCGTCCGGCAGGTCCAGCCGCGGGAACCGTTGGGCACGCGGGACGTCCGCGAACAACTCCTCTATCGAGGACACGCCGATGGCGTCGAGCATCGCATCGATCTCGGCGCCGGTGTGGGGCGCGTACTGCACGGCGGTCTCAGGCCGACTGGACGAGCCGGGCGTAGGCCTCCGCGTCCAGGAGCTGCGCATCCTCCACGTCCAGCCGGCCGGCCGGACCTTGATGATCCAGCCGTCGCCGTACGGCGATTCGTTGACGAGCTGCGGCGCACCTTCCAGGTCGCCGTTCACGGCGACCACCTCGCCCGATACGGGGGCGAACAGGTCGCTGGCCGCCTTGACGCTCTCGATCACCCCGAACGGGCTGCCCTGGCTGATCCGGCTGCCCACCTCGGGAAGCTCCACGTAGACCACGTCGCCCAGCTCGAGCTGGGCATGGTCGGTGATGCCGACCACGACCATCTCGCCGTCCTGCCGGATCCACTCGTGCTCGGCGGTGTATCGCAGATCTTTCGGGAAATCCATCACTGCTCCCTCTATTCGGGCTGCCCTCTTTTGCCCTCTATTCGGGCTTCCTTCGATAAAATGGGCGTTCGACGACCGTTGCGGCTACCGCGCGCCCCCGGATCGTCACCGTCAGCTCGCCTCCCACGGCCGCGTGCTCGCGCGACACCAGACCCATCGCCACGCTGCGCTCCAGCCACGGCGCGTAGCCGCCGCTGGTCACCGTTCCCACCGGCTCGCCGCCGGCGGTCGTGATCGGAAAGCCTTGACGCGCGATGGCCCGTCCGGAGAGCTGCAGGTGCGCCAGACGCCGCGCCATGCCCGACGCGCGCTGCGCCGCGATGGCCCTCGCGCCGATGTAGGCGTCGCCGCGCGACACGAACCGGCCAAGCCCCACCTCCAGCGGCGACACCTCGCGGCCAAGCTCATGCCCGTACAGCGGGAACGATGCCTCCAGCCGCAGCGTGTCACGGGCGCCGAGCCCGGCCGGTTCCAGGCCGGCGGAGGCGCCCGCCTCCAGCAGCGCCGTCCACAGCGCCTCCGTGCGCTCGGCGGCGGCGAACAGCTCGAACCCGTCCTCGCCCGTGTAGCCGGTGCGCGCCACCAGCGCCGCGGCGCCGGCCACCTCGGTCTCCCGGCAGCGATAGGTGCGAATGGCGGCGAGGTCGGCCGCGGCCACGCCCTGCAGGATCCCTTCCGCGCGCGGCCCCTGGATGGCGATCAGTCCGGTCTC
>CASHTH010001755.1:0-160008 GCA_030341885.1 Geodia barretti
TAAGCACGTAGCATCTGACAGTAGGCCTTTGTTATGGCTAACCACGTACAGTATTTCACCTGCATTGCGTAATGTAACCTGTAACATGTTTCGTTGCATGCTCAAATAGCTTACAGAGATGGCGTAGTACAGACATATATAAGTTTAATCAGAAAATCATAGTTTGTGGTTATGACGTAATCTTATCTGTGAAATGTGCTGAATAGTGAGACTGGGGTCCAAAAGACTGGAGAGGCCCAATAATGTTTCAATACACTGATGTGCTCATTCACTCACTAATATGGACACTTTATTCCCTTGTTCCGGATAGAAGGTCCACCTCTACTAATGGTGATTTTTTTTCCGTGCCAGGTGCAGTCAAGCATTCAAGGCGACAGTGGCCGTTCATACGACCTGGACTCTGCCCGTTGAGAACGACAGGTTCATAGACATGCTTCCTCTCCTGCTCGCAGTGAGTTCGCAGCGTGTCACTCACACACACCTCTTATTCACTCACTACGTCTGACCACACAGTTCTTTGTGGTCATACGCAGTATTGAACTACACATATGCCGGACCTCTGTGGCTCTTGTTCGAGGGTCGTGCCGATGAAATGAGCTAGTGTTCTTAGCTGTGGTTCAACTGTGCCTATTGTATGTGTGCCGAATTTTCGTGGCGTATAATTTTGCTGGTTGGCTGGTTTTCATGTAAAATTTTTTTGATGAGTAGTGAATTCCACTGATGGTTTAGTTGTGTGTTGAAGCTGTTGTGTGAAAGAAAAATTATGTCAATTTTGAAGGTTGTAACATTTTCTCCTCCTTCCTCCTCCCCTCTTCTCTGTCTGTGCCATAGATAGTGGGTAAGAGTGTCGAGGGACAAGAAGATGATTCCCTGCTGAAGGCGTTCATTGACCTCGGAGAGCAGTGTCCCAAGTTTATGAGGCCCCAGTTGGACGCCACCATTGAGCTCATGCTGAAGGTATTACGACACTATTGGATCTGTATGATCTGCGATGATAGTTACCGCTGAGTGGGGAATGGAGGCACTACGGCTCGGAGTTACAGCATGCAGCACGAAGCCATGCCTACACCGCTCGTCATCGTGTTAGAGTCAGACACACTGAGGAGGGCGGAAAGGTCCGTCCTTAGTTTCATTGTGTCCTGATATCTGGTTTTGAATCTGTGTCCTGACTCAGGGGGTATCAGGACACACTCTCTCTTGTCCTGAATCTGTGTCCTAACTCAGGGGGTATCAGGACACACTCTCTCTTGTCCTGAATCTGTGTCCTAACTCAGGGGGTATCAGGACACACTCTCTCTTGTCCTGAATCTGTGTCCTAACTCAGGGGGTATCAGGACACACTCTCTTGTCCTGAATCTGTGTCCTAACTCAGGGGGTATCAGGACACAATCTCTCTTGTCCTGAATCTGTGTCCTAACTCAGGGGGTATCAGGACACACTCTCTTGTCCTGAATCTGTGTCCTAACTCAGGGGGGTATCAGGACACACTCTCTCTTGTCCTGAATCTGTGTCCTAACTCAGGGGGTATCAGGACACACTCTCTTGTCCTGAATCTGTGTCCTGACTCAGGGGGTATCAGGACACACTCTCTCTTGTCCTGAATCTGTGTCCTAACTCAGGGGGTATCAGGACACACTCTCTTGTCCTGAATCTGTGTCCTAACTCAGGGGGTATCAGGACACACTCTCTCTTGTCCTGAATCTGTGTCCTAACTCAGGGGGTATCAGGACACACTCTCTTGTCCTGAATCTGTGTCCTGACTCAGGGGGTATCAGGACACACTCTCTCTTGTCCTGAATCTGTGTCCTAACTCAGGGGGTATCAGGACACTCTTCTCTCTCTTGGTATGCGTATGATTTTTCTTCTCTCTCTCTCTCCCTCTCTCTCTCTCTCTCTCTCTCTCTCTCTCTCTCTCTCTCTCTCTCTCTCTCTCGTGGTGGTGGCAAAGATAATGGCTCTGACAGACCTGGAAGACTCGTGGAGGCAGCTGGCTCTCGAAGTCCTGGTGACCACTTCTGAAAATGGTCAGAACAACATACAACATATATATACGTCTTTGTGAAGAACATACCTCAAGTCTCTCTGAAGCAGAGAGGCGTCTTATGTACACACGTGCATATCGAATCTCTGTTTCTCCACAGCTCCTGCAATGATGAGAAAACAGAGCCGCTACCTTCCAGATATAGGTGAGCCAATTTGTGTAAAAAATTTTAATCGTGATAGTTTATGGTATGTACATTAAACTTAACGTCTCTCTCTCTCTCTCTCTCTCTCTCGTATCAGTGTCGCAGTGTCTAAAGTTCATGTTGGAGGTCGAAGAGGACTCGGACTGGCTTACTGCCGACAACCTTGAGGACGAGGACGACAACACCAGGTGACTCCCTTCAAAACCTGTTTTTAACCTGCTTGACTGCTTTTAAAAACCTGTTGGACCACTTCGTAACATTTTTGAAACCTGTTGCCCTTTGTATTTGAAAATGCTATCCTTGATTTTACTTGTTAACCTGTGCAACATTACCCTTGAAACTCTGTTCTCAAAACCTGTTTGACTGCTATCAAAAACCTGTTTTACCAGTAATGCCATTGTGGGCGAGACGTCACTGGATCGCCTGGCCAATGCTCTTGGAGGGAAAGTTGTTCTACCTCACATCATAAGAAATATCACTTCAATGCTCCGCTCAGGTATGTGTGTACATACGTGCATGTGTGGACAGGAAGGAGAAGGGGGAGGAGGGAGGGAGATGGAGAGAAGGGGAAGGGAGGGGAGGAGAGGGAGAAGGGAGGTGGTGGAGTGGAGAGGGTTACTGATAGAGCTGTGTGTCTCTGCCACAGAGGACTGGCATTGCAGACACGCGATGCTGATGGCCATCTCAGCAGTCGGAGAGGGATGCGAGAAGCAAGTCCAGCCCATTCTGGGCGACGTTGTCCAGGCTGTTCTACCATACTGCCAGGACCAAGTGAGTGAATCACAACTCTAACCTAGTGCAAGAAAGTTTACTTTAAATCGGTGAAAATGTTTTCCTTGAACCAGACATATATAGGTACGGGTAATGAAAACGTTCTATAATGCTGAGTTGGAAAAACATTTGCGCCCTGCGTGTTTAGTTAACTGGTTCTTGAAGAGGGTTAACATCTTGCAACTATCTCATCTGTCTCCACAGCACCCTAGGGTGAGATATGCAGCCTGCAATGCACTGGGGCAACTGGCCAATGACTTTGCTCCAACCCTTCAGCTGAAACACCACTCAAAGGCAAGAATTCCTCCAAATAACTTTTAAGTGGTAACATATCTTTGCTTGCAATGATTATTGACACAAGCTTTTGCAGCTTGCCTTGTAACGTAACTGGTACACTGGAATAATATTCTTGCGTTAAGCTTTACTGAGTTGCAGTGACACCTGATACAAATGAACGCAAAATCTTGCGTTGAAATTGTAAACCCTTTCCGTATCTCCCCCAGGTAATCCCGGCTCTCCTCATAGTCCTCGATGACTACGCCACACCTCGTGTCCAGACGCACGCTGGGGCGGCCCTCGTCAATTTCTTCGAGCAGTGCACACAGAGTGTTCTCTCTCAGTACCTGCAGCACCTTGTTCCCAAACTGAAGAGAGTTCTTGAAGTCCGGTTGGATGAGGTATATTTCCTACATAGTATGTATAGAATCTGTTGACTGGGGAAAAAGTGAAAAAAAGTAGCCCAACTTGTAAATTTGTGAAGAAAACTTTTGCGAATCAAAGTAGTTTTTTGTGGAGAGATCTTTTCCAGATCAGTGGATTTGTGAACAGAGTTTTGAATGTCGAATTTTGCGGAGGAAACGTTTGCAAATCAGTTGTGTGAGTGTATGTAGGAAAGAGGGAGAGAATATACGTGAACATGCGGACGTGTTGTTGGTGCGTCTAGTGTTGCAGCTGTTCCTGCATTCGGCTGGTGAGACTTCCGTTTTCTCCCTCTCCCTAGCTTTGCCAGACACCATTATCCATTCTCTCTCTCTCCTTTGTTGGTCATTCATCACACGTGAATGACCCACTGTTCCTGTACGAGTATATTGCGTGTCTTAGAAACCATGTGGAATGTAAGCCACGTTCCCGTACACACAAGTAGCATTTAAAAAAAAAAAAACCAAAAAAAAACAAAATAAAAAAAAAAAAAACCCCCCGCCCCCCCCCCCCACCCCCCAGCACCATTCCCCCACCTCCCCCCCACTCCCCACCCCTCCCCTCTCCCCCCCCCCCTCCCCGCACCCCCCCCTCCCCCCTCCCCCCACATCCGCGCCACCCCCGCCCCCCTCTCCCCCCACCCCTGCCCTCCCCCCCCCCCTTTCCTCCCCCTCACCGCCCCCCCACCCCCCCCCCGCCGCGCCCCCTCCCCCCATCCCGCCGCCCCGCCCCCCCCCGGCCCCCCCACTCCCCCCCCCCCCCCCCCCCCCCCTCCCCCACCCACACCCCCCCCCCCCCACCCCCCCCCCCCCACCCCCCCCCCCCCAACCCCCCCCCACTTATTCCCCCGCCCCCCCCCCCCCCCCCCCCCCCCCCCCCCCCCTCCCACCCCCCCCCCCCCCCTCCCCCCCCCCCCTAGCCCCCCCTCTCCCCACCCCCCCCTCTCACTCCCCCCCCCCCCCCCCCCCCCCCCCGCACCCCCCCCCCCACCCCATCCCCCCGCCCCCCCTCTCCCCCCACTCCCCCCGCCCCCCCCCCTCCCCCCCCGCCCCCCCCCCCCCCTCCCCCCCCCTTACGAACCCCCCCCCCCCCACCCCCCCACTCCTCCCCCCGGCCCCCCCGCCCTGCCCGACAAGTCAAACCGGTGGCATTGTGTAAGCATTGCCATTTTGTAAACAACAACAACAACAACCTTGGGCTACAAACGAAAAAGATTGCGTTTCTCGCAGTTTTATTCAGTAGTCTTTTGCTTACCTTTTCACGCCCATACACACCCACACACACGCACACACTGCACACACACACACGCACACACACACACACACACACACAGCTGCACAAGACGGGGAAGAAGCTGGTGCTGGAACAGATCGTGACGACCATTGCAACTCTGGCGGACAGCGTCGAGGCTTATTTCATACCACACTACGACCACTTCATGCCCAGCCTCAAGTACATCATGATCAACGCAACCGACAAGGAGTACAGGCTGCTGCGAGGGAAGACGATTGAGTGTATCAGTTTGATGGGACTCGCCGTGGGACAAGAGAAGGTGAGAGGAGAGGCGAGAGGAAGGAGAGCGAGAAAGAGAGTGAAGTGGGAGGAATACATAGTGAAACTTCTGAATGCGGGACACCTTGCAAACTGCGAAACGTTGTTTATTCGGAGGTGTCCCTTATTCAGGGTTAATACAATAAACTAGTATGGGGCAGGCAGAACCAGGTGTCCTTGAGAGAGGTGTCCTTTATTCGGTAGGGTCCTTTTTTGAGAAAAAAGAGAGAATAGTTTGTTTTTTCTGGTCTCAGTTCATGCAGGATGCTCAGGAGATCATGGAGGTCCTAGTCAAGGCACAGGCAAACCAAGGAGAGATGGAACCAGACGACCCTCAGGTATGCACAGTATTTGTAATGGGGTTGCTTAAAATATACTGGTTTATGATTGGGTATGTAGTCAATTTACAGTGGGTGACGGAAAAATTTTTACCGGGTGTACACTTATAAAATATACCCCCAGGTGACATATTTTTTACTGGTTTCTGTTGTAAATTTCCAGGTCTCGTATTTTATCAGTGCGTGGGCGAGGATGTGTAAGATCATAGGACCAGGTTTTGTGCAGTACCTACCCATTGTGATGGGACCACTCATGCAGGCCGCCAGCATCAAGCCAGAGATTGCCATAGTCGACTGTGAGCCTGTTTTACCTCTCCCTCTCCCTCCCTTACCCTTCTCTCTCTCTCCTCTCTCTCTTCTCTCTCTCTCTCTCTCTCTTCTCTCTCTCTCTCTCTTCCCTCTCTCTCTTCCTTCCCTCTCTCCCTCCCTCCTCTCTCTCTCTTCTCCTTCCTTTCCTCCACCCCTCCTCCCCCCCCTTTCTGTTTATGTGTTGTCTCAAAATGCAGCCGACACTGAAAACAACTTCAACGAAGACGACGGCTGGGAATTTGTGACTCTCGCAGATCAGGTGATCCTCACATGACATCCCCTTCTGATCACATGACCACATGCACCCTACGTCACACACACACACAAACACTTGGTATATTATATACCCACACCATGATTTGTTCTTCTTCAGCAAAAGTTTGGGATTAAAACGGCAGGACTAGATGAAAAGTGCACTGCCATGCAAATGCTGGTCGTCTATGCCAAAGACCTAAAGGAAGGCTTTGCCGACTTTGCCGAGCCCGTGAGACACTCTCCACGTGTTTAGGACGTCCTGTTATTTCCAGGACACGTTTTTTCAGGTCGCACAGATCATGGTTCCCCATCTGAGGTTCTATTTCCACGAGTTGGTACGGGCAGCTGCCGCTGAAATACTCCCCCATCTCCTAGGATGTGTACAGGTCAAAGGTCAGTCCCAGACCACACCCACTCTTGACAGGTGCATTTTCCCGTTAACCCCGGTCACTCTTGGTGCATTGTTGTTTTAACCCATTCAATTCCAGGGATTGAGGTGGTGCGGAAGGTGTGGGGTTACATGTCGGACAAGCTGCTGGAGGCGATAAACTTGGAACCCGACCCCGAGATTGTGGGGATAATGATGGACTCTCTGTGCCGGGTGAGCAGTCCCATTCTCATGTTTCCATGTTTCCATTCCCGTACTGTGGAAGGTCCTGGACTATAGCACCATAGTCATGTGCATGTTAAAACACTTGTTTGGGAGAAATGGGATGGATATCTAGTATGTAGAATAGGAATAGGGTCAGTGAGATATAAGAAGGGACTTTATCGTTGATTTGACATTCTTCCCGTTCTTCCCGTTCTCTCCCAGTGTATAGATTTGTTGGGAGCCAACTGCTTTACGGCGGAGCAGTACAGCAAGCTGGTGGAGCTGCTGAAGGACGCCATGGAAATGACGTTCTCTCGAGCCAGCGAGAGACTCAAGAAGAGAGAAGATGAGGACTACGACGAACAGGTTGAGGAGGAGCTGGAGGAAGAGGTCTGGATACACTTTATCTTTGCACACTATAGTTTATAGGTCTGTATATTTGCACCCGGTTTCGATATCTTGCTCAGATCCATTAGCATCATAGGTTAATCCATAATTATGATTTGCAGAGTTTAGGTCTGAATTGTATACTAAGTTAGGTATATGTTTGGGTCTCTCTCTGTGTACTAGAGTGTGGGTTTGGAAATTGTCAGGATATCTCTGTATACTACATAGTGCAGGTTTGTATATTTTCAGGATATCTCTGTAAACTATCACAGGGTGAGACTGATGAACAGTACCTGTCCAAGGTGGCTGACGTGATGCACTCACTCTTTGGCACCCACGGAGCCACTCTTCTTCCTCTCTTCGACCAACTCCTTCCCACCTTTGCCAGCATGTTGGTGAGCCTGTGAGAACAAGGGGGGAGTTTGTGCGTACTTCTTCTTAATAAGAACTTGTTGGCTTCTACCAGTGGTTCTCCAACTTATCTTTCCCATGCTCCCCTCTCCCTCCCTTCCTCCCCTCTTCTCTTGAAGGCTGAAGAAAGACCAAGTTACCAAAAACAGCTGTCACTCTGTGTCTTCGACGACGTTTTGGAGTTTGCCAGCTCGGTGTGTCCCAAAAAATTTTATGGAATGACTGCAAAAATTTGTGTTGACGGTGTCTATTTTTTCCCCCAGAGTGCTGTCAAGTATCAGGAGTATTTCTTGCAGCCGATGCTCAAATGCATATGCGACAAATCACCAACAGTTAGACAGGTATATAAGATACGGAGCATATCACACAGGTTTGTGTGTTTAGAGTATTACGTATCGTTGTTTCAGGCTGCCAGCTATGGGGTTGGAGTTATGGCTCAGAATTGCTCCAAGGATTTCTCACAAGCATGCCTCGGTTAGTTCTTAGCCTTATACTGATACACATAATTATAAGCCATTGCAAGTGTTGTATAGTTGCGTCGCAGTAGTGCAAAGAATAGACCCAATTACATCTGCTGAGTGCTGGCATCATTACACAAGCTACAGTTTACTGGAATTAAAAAACCAAAAATTACCTAACACACAATTATAAATCTCTCTTTATACTGTTTCTCTCCTAATCAATTGCAGATGCTCTTTCTCTGCTGACTATGGCGATCCAGAGGCCCGATGCGAAAGAGGACGCCCCTTCCATTAATGCCACTGAAAACGCCATCTCGGCCATTACAAAGATCTGCAGACATGTAGAGACCGGGGTTCCCATGGAAACCATTCTCCCGCTCTGGTTCTCGTGGTTACCGGTCGTCGAGGACAAGGAGGAAGCCCCTCACGTTTACTCCTATCTCTGTGACCTCATTGAGAAGTATATACAAGAACCAAAATTTGCATGATTAGTTAACCTCTCCCCCTTTCCCTTACTCCATCTCCTTCCTTTCTCTCGTCAGCAACAATGCGATAATTCTGGGGCAAGACAACGGCAACGTTCCACGGATACTGCTGATCATAGCTGCGGTGTGTGAGGTCGGCGCTCTGGAGGAAGACAAGCAAGTTTTCATGAGACTCCTCTCCATTGCCAGACACATACAGGTAACTGAACATCCAGTTCAGTTTTCAAGGTCTCAAGAATGCTCTTCCTATATATTATAGAGAGTTGCATTGGGATGAGTCCAACCTAGGGCACTATTTTTCTATTTTTCTTGCCTTTTGTTTACACCCTATTTGTCCATCTTTCCCTTTCTCCTCTCTTCTCTCCCTCTCATCTCTCTCTCCTGCCTCTAAATATAGGCCTCTACGGAGATATGGGAGGTGTGTATGAAGCTCTTGACCCACGAGCAACAGACAGCCCTGCAGTCAGCTCTAGCATAAACTCACACACGCACACATGACGCCCACCGATTACACTACATTATGTTCTATGTTTTGTTCACAATAAGTTGGTTACCAAGCAAAAAGCATGCATTGCGCGGTTGCGCCTGCGCGCGCATGGGTCGCAGGGAATGCGCATGCGCGTTTAATGCTTCTTTTCACGTGATCTTCCACGAGACACGAGTGTTTTTTGGAGGTTGTCCGCAGTGCCCGGGATTCCGTTCGATTATCTGGATTAGAAGGTACGATACGTGTATCTGAATGCATATATAGTCCTCGATACACGGTACGGTGCCTTCGTACCGCCAGATAGGCTTTGCGTCCGTGTAACACAGAGGGTGTGCTCTTATTGGAACCGCAGATCAGTACCGGAAGGAGAAAAGATGTCGCGCCGATCAGATAACCCGCTGGCCAAAGTCATCGTCAGGAACTACCCGCTTACGACCCCAGAGAAAGAGCTCAGGGACATGTTCGAGAAAATCGGAAAGATTGACGATTGTAAGTGATAATCTGTTTGTCACACCTTGAACAGTATAGCTCCTAGTTGTGGACACATTTTTTAAGTTTCAATGTGTGTTTGTGTCTCTCTGCAGTCTTCATGCCGCAGTACAAGGACACCAGAAAGCCGCGAGGCTTTTTCTTTGTTCAGTACAGGAAGGAGGAGGATGCCCATGATGCCATAAAGAACCTCAATGGAAATGTAAGACTCTGCAATTTGTATACACCGCCGTCCTCTCCTCCCCTCGTTTGTTGCGTTGTTTGAGCATCTCTTTAAAAATTTGACCTCAATTTGGGTGTTTTTGGGCCTTCTTTGACCTCAATTTTACAAAGTTGCATTCGAATCTTGTTTCTTGTCAACTTTCTATAGCCGTTTTCGCGATAATGTGAGAATTACGTGATTTTCCCTACAAATATAGCTTGCCGCACAACCATCTCCCTTCGAAATTTTCCCGCTCTCTTAGAAGTCCGTACATAGTATTATCTCCAATCCAGGATATTGGAGGGATGAAGCTGGCCATTGAGATGGTGCGAGGTGACAAGAGAGACAGAGACCGGGGTGGCCGGGATTCCTGGAGAGGGGGTGACCGCGACCGCAGCAGGAGGCGGAGTCGGAGTCCAATCAGGGGCAGACGTCGCTCTCCCAATAGGTGTGGACTCTATATTTCTATATTTACTTTTGATATCGATGCTCATAAAAGCTGCCTTGGACCCCGAGCTTGTGACAAGTCCTTGAAATTTGCGAAAAAGTGTATGGCTGTCGTGTGTAAGCGCTTGTTGAAGAGTCTGCCCTGCGTGCGATAAAGTACTTCTAATGTGACTTTGGTTTAGCATAATACATGTATGTATGTATGTATAAACAACTGTCACTTCTTTGTATGTATGTTTGTGTGTGTGTCTCTGTGTATTCCCCCTTCCCCATCTCATTCCCCTCTCTCTCCTCTCTCTATCCCTCCCCTCTCTCTTCCTCTCCCTCCCAGGGATCGTGATGGTCACAGAGACTGGGACAACAGAGGTGGTTATGATCCCCACGGTCCTCCAGGTCAAGAATTTGGCAGAACTGGCTATCAGGGAATCCCTCCTGGTAAACTACTGCGATCTAGTTACCCATATATGGATTCGTATGGGTACAATGCTCAAACACGTGCGTTTCTAGTGTGCCGAGGGTTTGCACTTTACTGCTTTTCGCTATAGTTGGCATTTTTCAAGCAATTCCTAAATCGCTCCATACCTACGCTGATGGTTTAGCGATGTTCTTGTTATGAATTTTGATAAATGCATGTAGAGGCCTTAACTGTGGTTTGTTCCTGTCGCAGTTCGAAGAGGGCTTTTGGACCCCCCTTGCCCCCCGCCTGGAATGCAGGGACCACCGTTCCCTCCCCATGATGGAATGGGTCCCCCTGGGGGGCCCCCTCGTGGTGGACCCCCTAGTAGTTATGGGGGGCTGCCGCCACACGATGATATTCGCCGTGGACCCCCTCCGCCAGGTGACAGTGGTATGGGACCCCCTTCTGGAGGGGGGCATTTCGGGGGACCCCCGCCAATAAGAGGAGGATACGGAGGCAGTTCTGGTGAGTCTGTGAATTGAAAACGTGTGTGGGGGTTCGAATCATACGCAGGGCAGCTCGTTTCGAGAGTTGTCCGTTGCGTTGTTTACCCTTGTTTTACCTTTCGACCTCGGTGCTGTCTACTAACTGTATATACATTGAGACTTTTCCACACGTATTTCCAAAACTACACATTTATTCACATCAATACCATGTCAACAATCCAAAGCAACGTTGGTTGGCCTAATTCTCTTGTTGACTAGTACAATTTCCGAGGAAAGTTGTAGTCACAGAGATGTGGTGAAAATGGCGAAGGGAGGGAGGGAAGAAGGGGAAGAGGAGATTTGCAAGGGCTATATAATATAAAGCGGTAGAAGACTTAGATCGAAGCTGCTAGTATAGGCCTTCTGTGCCAATGTTACAGGGTATATGGAAGGACCACCGCATGGAGTTGGGGGCCATGGCGGATCACGTAAGTGTATTTGTAGGTACGTAGTCTATGAAGAACAAAAGTGTAGGCATAGAAAGGGCTTGCAAAATTTAAAATGTGGCAATTGGTACAGAACAAAACAGTGGGGATGGGGTATATGTCAGTGCAGCTATCTGAGAAAAAGAAACGTGTATTGGCACAGTGCAGGTGTGTAGTTACATATTCTACGTCTTCAATTCTAATTAATGCCGCCCAAGGTATGGAGCTGTTCTGACTGCGGCCTACTGTCAATTTCTTTGTCTAGGAGGGCCTCCTTCTGATTATGCCTCGGCTCGTGACCCGTATGGCCCGCCCCCCTCTCGCGGCGATCACCATGGCGACCCATACAACCCCACGGGGGGTCCCCCTCCCCGTGGTGGTGGGGGCGGAGACCAGTACTATGACAGCCAGAGATCCTACAGCTCAGGAGGTGGGGGCCCCCGGAAATACGGGTCCCCCTGGTTCAGGATACTCTACCCCTGGGTCCCGCGGGGGGGCGGGCGGTCTTGGGGGTTCCAGTGCTGGAGGAAGTAGTTACAGCGGAGACTACAGTGCCCCAAGAAGAGGTGGGTATGACAGTTATCAAACTGGAGGTCCACCGTCGAGTTACGACAACTACTCTCAGCCGAGAGACGGATATGGTACTAGTGCCAGCAGCGGAGGAGGAGGGGGGTACAATTCCGGTCCCCCATCCCAAACCTCAGGGGGCTACCCCCCTAATCAAGGCTCCGGACGATATTCCACATCCGGAGCTACCCAGGGGGGCTCCTACGGAAGTGGGGGTTCCTCGGGAAAATATTCAGACCCCTCTGGGGGTGGAAGCTATGGGGGAACCACAGACTACTACGGAGGAGGCACGAGTACCGGTCTGAGTCAATCCGGACCAAAGCCTACCAGTTATGACCGCTACGGACCACCACCGAGTGGTGGTGGAGCTAGTGGTAGCAGTGGCGTGAGTAGTGGTCCGTATGGTCGACAGGGAGACCGCAGTGGAAGTGACGTCGGAACCTACGGAACCCCCTCAAACCAAACCAGGGGAACCGGATCCAGCTATGACCAGTCTTCGAGCTATTCCGGAGGTACAAACACCGGCTACGGAGCAAAAAATTCCAGTTCTGCAAGTTTCGGTGGATCCACTGTGTCCCGCGGGGGCCACGGGGGATATTCCTCCGGCGGACCCCAGTTGGGGGGTACCTTTTCAAACACCCCTGCAGCAAGCTACGGTTCTGGGGGAGGGACCAGCAGCGGCCCTAATCATGCTAGTGGATCTCGTTGGGGGCATCGACAGTACTGAAATTTGGGACTCCTATCCAGCATGATAGCAAGAATCTCCTATATATAGAACCAGACCCTGTACACGCAACCCTTACTTATCTTACTTGGTATATACACAGTATGTACAACCCCCTGTAATAAGCAAGGCCTTTGGGGCTCTCTACACATTTTGGACATATTATTCACAGAGATATTGTGTTAATGCTAATCTTTTGTGCCTTCCCCTGTACCCATTGCTTTTTTTTTCTAATTTCAAAACTTGTGAAGTGAAGGCACTGAAAGAGGTGCAAGAAGTGTGTGTTCTTTGCCACATATATAGTAAGAGAGTATATGCAATAGTAGGGGGCTTCAAGGGGGGAGCCTGTATACCTGTACTGTAGTGAAAGACGAGACAACGGAGAAGTTATGTTTTTCGCTGTTGACAGATTATGTGGGGAGGTTGATGATTGTGAGAGGGAGGAAGAGCCTGTAATGAGAGGGGTTTACCAACAGTGAAGTGAAGTAGTGAAAGCACTGTTAGAAGTGGGCTGATGTGATGTGAGGGAATGTGTGAAATTTAGGGACATAGAGAGGGAGAGAGAGGGGAAAATGAAGGTCGAGGGTTGTATTTGGGCTGTATGTTTTCTTGCTTGAGACGGTAAAGGGGGAGAGAGGGAAGAAGGAATGAGAAGCAGCTCTAAGGACCGAAAGAGAGGGAGAGAATACTGTCTTTTGACTAACATTGCAGCTCTTTCCACAGAGCCAGAGAAATCGTTCGTTTCCAGCAAACAGAAACAGATTTCTCTGTTTTGGCAAGAAGTGCCACCGGTATTATTTCCATACAGCAAGGAGAGAGAGAGTTTATCATAGTGCAAAGGAAGTTGTTCCGTTCTTGAGTTCATTTCCACAGTGAAGAAAACCGTGTCATCAGTTTATCCTCAGTGAATAAAGAGAAGTTGGTCTATTTTCACGGCAGAGAAACTCCAGAAGTTTATTTCGTTGCAACGACAAGTTACTTCGCAGTGGACAGGTGTAGGCCACAAGTTGTGTATTGTTCAACCTGCTCCTGTCATGATATGTCACATCATATGACCTCCCCGATGCTTGCCAGATCTACACACAAGCATGCTCTACATTATAGGATTGTATATACCCGTCCTATAGGTCAGCATAGCGGGACGTATTTTTCAGGACACTCCAGCACACCTTTTCAAATCTTTTAAAGTTTACTCTACACTTTTCCAGAAATCATGAAACTCAGGAATTGGGACACTATAGAATAGTGTAAATCGCAAAGGGAGATGATGGGGAATAAAGAAATGTCTTTTGTGTGTTTCACATGTTCCTTTCCTTGTCTGTTCTGCAGGTTTGCCTACTCCTGTTCTCGTGTGTACACCACTCCGTATTCATCTCCGGGGACAGTGAAACTCTCCACTTGCCCGCCGCCCTCAGATCTTGTGAATTCCACCCACTCTCCAACGAATCCCTCGTTGAGAGTGCTGGCATGGTTGCGGGCCGCCGTGCAGCGAGATTTGAAACTCGTCTTCTCCGCGCCAGTCGAGAATGGATCGCTCTCCGGAGGAGTCCAACAACAGTAGGGCCTTCCTGTCATAGACTGTACCAAGTTCAACCACTGCAACCGTCTGCATGGTGTGTTAGTGCATAAGTTCTCTGTTAGGTTTTATAATTATAGTACATATCTACTAAACAAGGGGCTTAAGTATTACATTTCATCACTGTCTTTAGTGTTTATGGTGCATTTGTGTGGGTGATGAACTTATCCTATGACGATGAAACATAAAGTAAATATTATTAATGGTTGCATGTAAGCCAGGTTTCAGTGTACCAGTACACATACGTATTAATTGACGTCGCACCAATAGGTGCTATGTACGTAAGAGCCTGGATTTAACTATATAGTTTCTCACAGGTCCCTGTGCTCCGATGCTGTAGTTCCCAGTGTAGTCTGAGGGACTAGGTGGAACACTGGGTCCAGGCTTAAGGATCTCCAGTATCTCGCTGACCGTCGAGATGATTTTCTGACTCAGCTCTATGATTGGCTCGTGAGAGCTGCAACCGTCGCAGCTGTGCAGGAACACGAACCCAGTCTTTATTTCATGCTGCATAAAAAGATTTTTCCACTGAATTTCATACTGCTATGGAGAAAAGTGCTTTATGACATAATAATACAAACCATCCATTGTGAGTTTGCTCACAGTATATACACTGAATTTTATACTGCATAATAACTACTATTTGCGATGATACAACGGTGCATAATAATCTACTATTAATTACGATTGATAATATTATGTCACTGAGTGTAAACCACGGCTCACAGCAAACTGAAGCTCTGCATTATATCCGTTCATGACGCCGGCTTTAGTTCTGAGAATGAAGTCCCCCAGTTGCCACAGTTCCCAGGGGTGACCAAAACCAGTCCCGTCCGCGTAGGTGTAGGCTGGTTGCATCCACTCCCGAATAGTCTCTCCATCCAGTATCTGGAAGGGCGACGCAAAATGTTGCTCTATATTATGCTTTCCCAATATCAATCAATCCACTCAGGGTGGTCATTTGGCCTCCCCCTTGAACGCTTGATAAAATGCTGTTACCTAATTTTCCACATTGCTCCTGAGGATGATTAGATTGGACAACACGGTTACATTTTATACTGGCATCTTTTCGTAATGTTGCGTGCGTGTGTGCTTGCTAGCCTGTTCAGTGTCAATGTCGTAAGGATACTCTGGTCTGAAGATGAGCTTCAGTAGCTGCGAGAGATCATTGGCACTCGAGTACATCTGGCCAGCTGGCGCATCCCAGCCTATATCTATCAGCTCTGTAGGGAAAGTTAACGTAGCATACAGTAGGTCCACAAAAAAACAGGTTTACTGACTCACTTGCTATCGTCTTGTCCGGGTAATAACCGACGGCCATGTTTTTCACCGCATCGGGCGTGAAAGAATTCCCAGAATTTGTCATGTTGAGAGGTTTTAACACCATCTGGGCCACCTGTTCCTCCCATGGTGGGCCTCTTATCGTCTGGAGCACTCGACCGAGAAGACCAAAACCGAGATTCGAATACTCCGGTTGGAACCCCGGTGGAAACATGAGTTTCAATTTAGAGAGATTTTCGTAGATTTGATCATCCGTGAGGTTGCAACCCGTGTCAAATATACCGGGGCAGGGAGGGTTTCGGGACAGGCCAGACATGTGACAGCTCAGCTGCCGAAAGGTGATCCCGCGACGCGTCTGAAATGGGTTTTTGATGCTAAACTGGGGGAGGTAGGCCGTGATGTTGTCATCCAGGGATCTCAGTTCCCCAGAGTCACGCAGCATCAGCGACATGAGGGCAGTAAATACTTTAGTGATTGAGCCTATTCTAAATCCAGTGTCTGCAGTTGGTGGACCCCTAGTCGGATCTGAAAATAAAGTTTTTTTGTCTAACAGTTTCCTAGGGAGAAGTTGAGCTCACCCGACATGTTGATAAGGCCGTCTGCGTGCGTCCAAATGACGGTGTCTCGGTACACCACGCTAACCACGGCTCCGCCTGGCGTGCTTTTGATGAGGGTGGACATGTTTTGGCCCAGTTCCTCGAGGAAAGGGCCCAGTACTTTGAGGAGGGTGGAAGGATCGACTGTCGGGTAAGGATAGCTGGGACAGAGGGTCTGCCCGACCTTCCGACCTTCCTTCAGCTGCCATGTCAGCCCCACTGACCCGCTAAATAGCAGAGAGAGAGAAAGAAAACCTGCAACTAACGGATAGACCATCTTGCAGAGAGACGAGCACGTGAAGGTAGGCGGGGCTATCCATGTAAAAAATATGTCGCTGACCGGTAAATTTTGGGTGAAATTCCACATTTTTTCGACCTCGACCAACCAACCGCGTGTGGCAGAAAGAGGGGATGAGCGCCGTCCAAAATGGCCCAAAACAAGGGGATTTGGTGTCCCCGCTACCCGACTATGCTCAAGTCTTTATGTTTCTCCGCCAATTCGGGGAGCTTCTAGCTTTCCCACCCGTCTCCCTGAGCGAACTTGAGGATTTTTTCCTAACTCGTAAGTTTCTCGTTTTGCAAGTAGCACTAGACCACTGACGCCGTTTACTACCTAAGGGAGTAGCAGAAAAGTCGAAATGGCTCTTCCCTGTGGCCGGCGCGGCTAGTCTGCGTGCGGCTTCTCTCTCCGCGTATTATTCCAATTGGAGCCCAGTATTTGTACCCGGCCGCGCGCGCCGGCCGGAGCGCGCGCACGCGCGCCGCGCCAAAAATAATACGCATGCGCACTGCTGCAATTGGTGTAGGGCACCATGATGAGGAAGATAAGGTGGTTGGTATCCATTGGCGACTGCTGATGTCAGTAACCAGGAGAGAGAATCGGAGAGATTGGAAGAAGATGGCAACGAGGGTACGGAAATATTTCCCTTATGACGTCATCAATATAATTTTTATATTTCAGTTTGCTGTGCGAAGTGGGGTGATTACCCAGGGGCTCCCCTACTCTGATATTCCAGTGGAAAAGAGAATTCATATCATGAAGGTGTATACATTTGTGTGTCAAACATTTATATGTTAGAAGTTAGTAATTGAGAGGGGAACTTAATGTAAACATTGTCCCCCCAATTATCTTGAGCATTGCCAACATTTACATATAGGCTTTCAGTAATCCTTTACCACTCTCATTATCTTTTTCTCATCAAGCTATAGTACATTCAAAGTATAAAAAGCACACATACACTGTACCTATTGGCCCATCTTTTTGTACAGACAGTTCAGTGATCTGTATATATAGCCAGTGTTAAAGAGTCGCATGTGTACACATCAAATGTAGGGAGAGTCCACTTCTGCTTTCGCTTACTTTTTATTTATGGTATATAATAGAAGGCTCTATAATAATTGCCAGGCAGTTGTCGTCGCTATTACAATGTAAGCTTATCTGTAAATGTTTGTGATGGGAGTCTGCGGTAAATTGCCCCAGGGCAAGGCAGCGTAATTCAATGGCAGACCATAATTGTTTGTATGTAAACATTTAGCTGGAAATGTGTCATGTACACGTCGGATTTCTCAGAATATGTTAGTGTAGGGAAGGTATGTAGGTAGTATGGAAGGAAATTTTTTGAATGTGGTACTGGTTTATCACATGTCGGGACTTGTAAGGGAACCGATCTCATTATGCTACCTAGCAGCAGCGTCACTGAACAACTCGGAGTATTCACATGAACAAAATGACGGTGAAGTCACCGTAACCATATGCGAGTGTCGATACCGAAAATAGAGAAGAGGATGTTTGAAAGTTGCACACGTCAGTTCGGTAGATTTGCACAGACATGCACCCTGTGACGTGTCAATGTTAGCACTCTTGTAGGTCGACTGCACACGGACGTGTCGCAGTGTGCGACGGTGCATGTTTTAGAACTCGTGCGAGTGGCGAAATGGGTGTAGCAACTGTCCTACTAGAGGAAGTTGGTATGGTGCAGGCATACACGGCGTTGTCGTGTCAACTACGCCTGTTTCCATTAACGGCACCTGTTTGCACATGTCTTTACCAATCATTTGTGCGTCGAAACTGTAGCACTGCTTGTCAACAAGCCCATATTTGACAGTTTGTACACAGCTCTCCCAATCTCCCCCTTTGCCTTCCTTCCCTGCCCCTCCTCCCTTATCCTCTATCTTCTTCCGACTGCGCTCTTGTCACACAGGGTCCCTCATGGTTCTTCACCCCTTCTTCTTTGAGTTGTCTAACCTCTATTACTTTTTGGGGTTTCCATCGCTCACCTCTTCCTTCCCTCTTTTACCTCCTCCCTGTCTATGTACATATGTCACTCCCCTTCCTCTCTCTCTTCCCTCCCTCTTCCATCTCTCCCTCCTCTCTCTCTCTCTCCTCCTATCTCTAGCTAGCATGTGAGGCTCAATTTGACTGTAACCTGCCCTTCAAAGCAGAGCTGAAGAAACTGGAGTTGGCTTCAGACAAACCCATTGGAGTTGATCGATTCGGTCATCGCTACTGGCTCCTTCAGGTGCTGGCTACGTAATAGAGAGGAACCCGCTAATCCGGTCACCAATGGGACAGAAGAAAGGGCCCATTTTAGTGAGGTGACCTTATTCGAGGATTTAAATTGCGTTAATAACTGCTTTTGGGGAAGAAAAGGTGTCCTTTTTAAAGAGGTGTGCCCATTCAGGGGTGTCTTTAGAGAGAGCGGTTCAGCTGTAGAATACAGTCCTATAATTCCGCACTTCAATTTCAATGACAAAAATCAACGGGGAAGATTGTGAGATTCAGCAGGTAATTCCAACATCTATAGGTAGACTACTTTGTAGCTTTGCACAACACTGTTTACTCTCTCACAGTTTAGCCTGTCCCCTACCATCAGTCTTTCATGCTCCCCCCAAAAATTTAAAGGATTCCCCCATTCGTTATCCGTTTCCTTGGAATCACCATCCTAGAACCTTTGATCCATTAAACAGTCACTTGTACTTTGGTAGACGCCTGTACTCCATGAATCATAACAAACTTGTTTGCTAGTATAATTCATTTTGACCTCATCTGTACTACATTGCCTGGGGATAGAAGCCTCTGTACTACATTAAAGCCTGTACTCCATGAACACTTACCACATGTGCAGGACTCGTTTCATGATGTGCGGTTGTATAGAGAGAGTGAGTATGATGTAATGCCTCCTGAAGGAAGTTCCTGGGCCCTGCTTGCCAGGTAAAAACAGCTGTCCCATCCGTGGACTGCGCTGTCCAGTTTAACGACAACACCACTGTGCACTCCTATGCACACAGGTCCATCAACGAACTGGACGTCCGGATTGCGAATCTGGTGGCCAAGAATGAGGTCTCCCCTGACGACAAAGTGTCAGGGGAAGAGGAAGAGGAAGAGGAGATGGAAGTCAATGTGACAGAAACTGACAAGTGTTTCATGAGTCAGTCACAAAGAATGTCTCGTCAGACAAGAGTGACTTCCAGGGCCAAAAAGGAGGGGAAGAAAGGGTCTAAAAAACCACCAAAGGCAGCTGGCAGAAACCGGAGGTTGTTTTGTCTGCAGAGTTGACAACGACTATCAAAATGTGAGTCTGTTTTGCGAGTGTTAACGGCGTTTTCTGGTTTTTCCCAGCAGCTTTTGGCCGTAGGGCCAGGTTGGGGTAAGGTGTTAGTCCATGCAGTGATTCAATACAACAGCAAGCCAAGTGTGTTCCTGGGGGAATGTTATTTGTTCCAGTCGTGTCCTCTTTTTGTTTGTAAGCAAGTCCTCAAACAAACAGAGGGATTTCTGTTTTGTGTTTTGCCACCTGGTGAATGAGTCGGTTTTGGCAAATGATAGGTGTGCTAACGAATGGATATGGAATAGTCCTCCTTACAATACAAGGTGTTAAGAAATGTGGTCTCGCTAATTAAATCGGGCGAAACCAAGAACAGCTATATACGTACGTATCTTTTTACACAGAGGGACAAATTTTGCAAAATTCGCTATGGGATATAAACTTATTCTGAGTGCACGAATGGTTTATGTGGCTTCTCTTTCACCTGTCGTCGTACGAGAGAGGAGGAAGACCTCTAGGTGCCGGCAACGGATGTTTTATTGGCCGATCGCACTTTGCCGGAAATCCTGAAGCGCCACTTTAAACACACCTTTTCCTTGTTTATTCCTCTTTCTCATCCACAACAAGCAGCTCAAGCATAATAAGATTTTCTCTGACTAATAATTATAGTATACTTGGTCCATCTTATGGGATTACAGAATGCACACGGTCCATCTTAGTGGTGTAATATACAGAGTTATGTAAGCACGTAAGTGTTGGCACGGACAGAGTTATGTAATATTTGGTCCTTCTTTTATGTAATGTTAATCTTAACAGTTTTATGTAATTGTACTTAGTCCGTCTTATGACCGTGTCTATGGGTCCACTACCAATCATTTAACGGACAATGAGGAACGTTTTAAGGTAATTAGTGGACGGTTGAGTGTTCCATGTGTAGGGCCTTACGTGGAGTTAATGAGAGCATCTGGTCACGGCTGGGCCTAGCTGGCTACAGGTTCGCTTTTCCTGCTCGTAAAAGTCTCACTTCGTAAAAATCTTAGTGTGCAAATTGTGGGAATTTGACTACCGGTGTGTTATGATACTGTAGGTGTGATGGAATGACTGAGATATAAAACATGCGGCCCTGGTTCTTGGCAGGAATTCGTGTCTCACTGTGCGATTGTATGCTTGGATTGAACGTGTTTGTTTGTGTGTATCGAAATATGCATTCACGTCTTTGAGCGCGTTGAGGCGAAGAAAGGCAGAAATTCTGTGCGCAAATGTCGATATCGTCAAACTGTAGGTGAATCGGTCCTTCCACGGGTATTGGGTCCTGCCACTGCATATGTACGCACACAAGGTCTCCAAATCGATTGTTGTGAGCTCAAGTGTGCCAGCTTTTTACCTCGTGTTGTAGCAAATGTGTAGAGAGGGAGGTAAGGGGAGGGAGGGAGGGAGGGAGAGAAAAGGAGGGTGGAGGGAGGATAATGATAGGGTGGGCTGTGTATTGTAAGTGCTGGAAATTATAGCCAGTTTTTAACAAGATGCATGTTTTTTTTCTGCTTCCACAGATGTTACTGTGTGATTCGTGTGACGGAGAGTGCCACATGTACTGTCATTATCCGAGATTGTGGACGGTGCCTCGCGGGCGATGGGAGTGCCCCTTATGTAACGAGGTAAGAGGCTGCGTGTTTCCGATACAACTGCCCTGATTCAGCAGCACAATCAGCCCTGGTTGTACTGCCCTAGTCAGCTAGACGTAGGGCCCTTAAATCCTACAATATAGCCCTTGTGCAAATGGAGGCCTTCGCAGCAACACAAGGGCCAGTAAGTGTTTCATCTTTTCCTGGTGTGGTTTAGCAACCAACAGCCCTAACCCCATCCATCTTTCCTCCACGTGTTAAGAGAATTGTCTCTTTGTCTCTCTGCTTTTCTCCTCGCACTTCCGAGATGAAAGATGTGCACCTAAGAGGCTACACCCTCTGTGTGTGTGCTGTATTTTGGGTTTGCTGCCGAGCAGAGTAGCAGCTGCTAAGCAGATCTCGTCTTTTGAGGCGGGAACTTCAAAGTCCCACCTCTGTGTCATCATGAGGTGCAAGTCTGAGCTCCAGCCAAGTTTACAAGGCACAGCGGTACTGAATCTGAAATCACTCTTGTAGGCTTTTCACTAACACCGTTTGAGAGCCCAGCCCTTATTCATTGCTTACTCATACAGTATCCCGTAGCTTGCGTTTAAATCATCCTTGGACACGCTGACAACAAAGCTTGTAAGATTTGGGCTATTCCGTGATTTATCCAACTGTCCTTTACATGCCCTGTTAGAACAGTGGACAACAATGATGGTACTCTCCTACTGTATGTCTAAGTGTCGCCAAGTGGAACCCCTTTCTAAGGAATAAAGGAAACCCTTTCTTCCAACAACCGAAATTGATAAGGACACCTCATTAGTATGATTTTGGTGTCCAGATTAGCGGGGTCCACTGTATACTGCATTGCATCTATAAGAAGGAGATTGGCTATCAGTTGAGAGCTTCTAGTACAGTTGTATACTTGCAGTATGTGGAGCTTCAGTTCATGTGCTTACTCCAGCACCCCATGGGAGAGTTGTGTTGTGCTGCCTTCACTTCCTGAGTCACCGCTTCTGGGTGGGAGGTAGTGGTGGGATTCCTGGACTGAGACTGTTTGTCTGCCGGTGCGTGCTGTGTGTGTGTGTTTGGGTGTGAGTAGAGTAGAGTGAGGGAGGAGGGAGAGATGGAGGCAGAGGAGATGAGGGAAGAGAGAGGGACACGGAGAAGGAAATGGAGTGAAGAGAAAACAGGAAAGAAGGAAAGAGAGAGGGTGACGGCAAAAGGAAGAGAAGAGAGTGATCAAAGCAGTAGTGAGAGACTGAAGCGCGTAGAGTAGAAGTTGATAATCTACTCTGAAGTAGTGGTCTGCGATAGTGGAATTGTGTTTGGGAGAGCTGAGCTGAGCTGAGCCCCTGGGATTAGTAGGAGTGTGGGACACAAAGTCCACACGACTCGAGCGGCTGGATGAGAAGTGAGAGCGAGGGAGTGTGTGGACAGACTGACTGACTCTGGTGGCAGTTGAAGGCTGCCCAGCCAACCAGGCAGTCTGGACTGGTGGTTTACCCACCGTATAGGAAGTGAGCTCATATAGCACAGGGACGCTAGTGGTTTGCCTGCTGCATCCTCTCTTGCCCAAGGCCTAGATTAACTAATTACCCCTCAGACTGATGTGATGACATGTTGGGCCACAGCATCACTGAAGTGACGTCCCATGGTGGGTTTCTTGTACCTTCGTTTGTTAATTTGAAGTATTTTTCTATTTATCTCCTGTTTTTATATTTTGAGGTCGATTTTTTCAAAGTTGGTACTAGTTTTGTGCTTCCACTTGTTCTACACTATTGCTCTCTGTTCTTTCTCTATTGTCCGTTTTAGCGGTGCTGTGGACAGGCTTTCTATTGTAACAGGAAGTGGTCACTGTGTGGAACCGTTTATTATTGCGCATTCCTACATTTTTGTCTATCAGGCCGGTGTGTACCGGTGAGTGCGTGGGTGGATATAATTGTCCTAGTGTAAACACTAGCCCCTCAGCTGGTATGTATATACACGCTATTGGATACAAATGACTAGTACATACAGTTCTAGTAAACTTTGGGCTTTATGCATTATGTATTACAGAGGTATTCGTTCACCACATACAGTTGAACCAGCCTGACGTTCTGAGTAATGTATATACTGAATGCTTAATAGGGGGGGATTTTTTCGAGAAACAAGACTGCAAAAATTGCAGACGTCGGCAAACATTTTATCCACGAAGTTTTGTGGCTGTGAATCCGTGAAGGTTTTATATTATTATCGATTGCTACGCTCTGCGGAAACTGTTGACTTGTTTGTCACTGGCCGGAAAGCTATGTAATACACATCATTAACCACCAGAGTTATTTTTTTTGGTCTGATCATAATCAGCTACGGTCGAAGCTATGGTTAAGTAGATGTGACGGTGCATATATTGCATCACAATTCTTTTCGTGTGATTGCCGTATTACGTGATCCCTAAATCATCTTATTTGATAAACCATAGCTATGTATACTGTATCAACATCGCAAATGATGTTTTTCTCATTTTCCTCACGTGATCGTTGAGTTCTACCGTAGATACCTTTCACGTATTTCGGGTGTGTTTGTGTATTTTAGAAGGCCCTGATAGAGAGATTAAAGGAAAGACAGGCACAACTTGCTGTGGGTCGTTACCAGCTCGAAAAAGCAGCTGAAAGAAAACAGCGAAGCGCGATCAGGTAACAACACTTCCACAACATCTTTTACCCACACATTATAATAATACATGTGTAAATCTTATATACAAAATAAATCCTCCTATATACACACATCATATGGTGTACAGTACATGTGTGACATACGTAGGTATTGGTTTAAGAACATAGGAAGCAGACAATCAGTCGTGTATGCGTGATGTTCTTGCTCTAAGTGTTCGATCCATTTAGTGTGTATAAATTAATACACCTACGTACGTACTGTACTGAACACAGATTGCAGAAAACAGGACTGCTCCTACAAAACATAATACTGGTGAGTGAGTGCTTTTAATTAAAACTCTGCACGTCTGCATGTATGTCACGGTGTGCAACAGATGTGCGGTAGCAGCATGCTGCGATATGTGCTATAAATATGTATCATACTATTAATCTATATATCTGTATAGCTGTTTGGGTATAACGTTTGGTGATAAAATAATTTTTTACTATATACATATTCACCAGTGATGGTATGTATTGGAAAAAGGTATGATGGGATTATGAGAAATTTAAGGTGGCTCGCTCAAAAGCCAAGAGGGATTTTAATGTCATCTTTTTATACAATGTGGCTTCTTTGATGAAGCAAGAGGGGAATATGCCATCTTTGATTGTGCGTAGTTGTGTAATAGTCCCAGTCGTTTTAGCTTGTGCCCTGCTTTATTATACTGGGTATGTTGAAGGAAGCAACCTGTCGTGGGAGAGGAAGTTGTAAGTAACCCTTCACCTTTGCTAGATGCCATCCACAAAAAGGAAGAGTGACTAGGTTTGGGGGAGGAGATGAGAGGGTAAGGACACACTACAACATGTAGCTCCCTAGAGAGGGAGCCGCATATGCTGCAACTGCGAAAGTCTTTGTGGGTAATCTCCTGTGGGCATAAGTCGCTAAACCAGATCTTTTACCATTTCCCAGGTTTGGTAGTAAGCGGTGTTCGGCTCAGGGGTTATCGGTCTGATGATATAGCTAACGAGTAGGAGGAGCCGTTTCCTGTCGGCTCTGATGCAAACAGATTCTTCTCATACTTGACATGTTTTACTGTGACAACACCACAGTAATATTAGGTTGAAACATCAAGAGAGTGGTAGGTGACCTTTCGGTGATTGGTGTAGGGGCTGAGTTTTACCTCTAATTACTGGACCTTGATTCTTCTGGGTACTATATGATCAAAAAGTGCTAGAGGCCATTTTATTCCTTGTGAAAATGTAATATAAACCCCCATTTGGAAGTATAAGGTGGCTGGTATATAGTACTTGAGGGTAAGCTGTGTGTGATGTAAACTGGTGGGTGGCCCCTTTAATCAGGATATCCTCTGTGGTAACATCCTGTGATAATGTGGGAGCAGTGTGTGTGTGTATGGACTTACTGATCTAGCAGAATCAGTCTAAAGTGGTAGCTACGTAGCTATAATGGAGAGGGTTTAAGTCACGTCAGCCCTGTCTGCCTTGCAGAATGATTCCGGGGCAGAGCGCACTAGAAGAGCACGCAAATCTGTTAACTACGCGGAGTTGAATGATGTCTACCTTCCTCCGCTGGGACCGAGCGACTTCATAGTATCTGGTACCCAGCCGAGCCAAGCTAAGCCATCCGGAGAGATGGCGAGTCGCTGCACGGGCACCAGAGCTTCACGAAGACTCAGAGACCTTGGTGCTGACAGTGGAGGAGACTCTGAACAACAACCAGTCAACAGAGCTGGAGACCATCTCAATTCGGGCAGCGTCGACACCTCGGCCAACACCGACCCGGCCTCAATTTCACCTCTTTCGTCTGAAACTGTCGGAGTGTCTCGACAATTCGGGGACATTGGTGCTGATGTTGAAAAACAGGGAAAAGAGTTTGGTGCAGGACAAGAAGCTTCGGATTCTGAACAACACATAAGGTCTCTAACTGGCGATTTCTTTGATAGAGTCGCACTAAAGGCCCCGTGCCAATTGAAGGCAAAGGAAGAAAAGTTTCCACTCACTGCAACAGTGTCGGGTTTGTGCTGCACTTCAGAAGAGGGCGGTGATTTGCCAGCTGCTAGCGATGGCACATTTCCCTCCACTTCTGACAAAATGTGCAATGGTTCAAAGTTGTTGGACTTCAATTGCCAACAATGAATCACGGCATGCAGTCATGGGATATATTTATTGTATTATTGTTTGTGTTTCTTTGTGTTCATAATGGAAAATTTTTAATGTTTATTGTATCATCTCTTGCCACTTAAGTAATTTGTTGTGTTTTTAAGCATAATAATATTATTACTTTGCGTTGTGAGATCAAGCTATGGTGGTTTTTCGTTTCTGCAAGGCTATAAACCCAAAAGCGATATTTATTAGCGCTAGAACGACACTATTAATCTCTGGAAAAAGTTAATTATGACTTCCTATTGATGAATGTGTGGAGTGATGAGAAATTGATAAACAACAACAATAAACACACAAAATATACATAATACATTGCTAACATTTTTGACAAGGAGTGATATACAGTTTAAAGTGGAGAAGAATTCTTACACACAAAAGAAAAGAAGAGTTGAAGTGAGAACGAGTGAAATCCACAGAAAATTGTGTAAACTAAAAAATTCAATTTCTTAGGATTCTACTTGTCTAAGCAGTCAAAATGTCGTGATGAAGATCTTCTGTGCTGTGAAATAGCTCACGTATGATAGAACCTGCTAATCTGGTATTGCAGTAGTATAATTATACACAAACAAGTGACAGTGGTACATGTACATCTTATGGAACTAAGGACACATCATCTGACAAAACAGACCCACTATAGCAGATGCTGAAGAGGGACAGTTGAGCTCCCTGCTTCATGCAGTAGAGAGTCTGAAGTGAATGGGGTTGCAGCTCCGAAATCTCCACAGGACGACGGCGTTAGTAGCTTGAATTCTGCTTCGCCGCCTTCCAGGCCAACAGCAGACGAGCTGTCGTCCAAGTAAACGTTTATCATGCTACTGAGGTCCGTCTCGGGCCCAGAATCAGCACTCGCTACGGAATCTTCCGGAGTCTTTCCGAGCATTGGTCCAGTGTAAGAGTCAACACTTCCGACTGGGGATCCCGTTGGTGGTAGGACTGGGCTGTCATCTAGGTGATGTCCGTTGCTGCATGAAGTGTATGGGAGAGGGTATCCAGATGTGGAGGGAGGTGAGAAGGTGGGTCCGTCCGGACTGTAAGTCATCAGGGATTGCGGGGAACTGGGAAATTCGTGCATGTTACCTACTGAGGGAAGCGGAGGAAGCGTGCCGTTGGGACCGTAACCGTTCGTCGGGGACGTGACTGGAGCGGTGCTCCACTGCGAGCTCGGGTATGCCGTTCGTCCGTTGGCTGGGCCGCCGTTGCAGGGAGCGTACGGTGACGGAGCCCCGGCAGCGAGCCCGCCCCCGGCTGTTGCGGGAGACGGGTATCCGTATGGGTAGGACGCGGTCGGACTGTAGTATCCGTTGACGGGCGAATAACCGTCATTTCTTGGACCCTGCATGTACTGCGACTGACTGTATGGAACTCCCTGACGCGGCATTCCCGGCTGGCCCAGTCCGATATGCGGCGGGAGACTCGTCGGGCGCTGGTAGTTTACGAACGGACCGTAAGGATGAGTCATATCTACGGGGAACCGCCGGATCGGCTGCTGCTTCTTCCTCTTGGGCTTATACTTGTAGTTGGGGTGCTTTTTCATGTGGGCCTCTCGCAGTTTCTTCGCCTCTTCGATATACGGCCGCTTCTCCTCGTCCGAGAGCGCCTTCCACTGGGTCCCCAGGCGCTTGCTGATCTCGGAGTTGTGCATCTTGGGGTTCTCATCTGCGATCTTCTTGCGCATCTTCCGCGACCACACCATGAACGCGTTCATGGGTCTCTTGACTTTGTCGTCGTCCTCTTCGCTATGCGGCGACTGTCGCTCGGGCTCGACGGGAGGTGGCGGCTGCATGGCGTAGCCGTAAGGAGGGGGATTTGGAAGTGACATGATATGCATCACAGCGGCGGCTGCACCGGCAACGGGGAGAGGATGAGGTCGAGAGAAGTGTCCGGGGAAGAGCAGAGAGACAGACGCGGGATAGTCTGAGAGCTGTCTACTACTGATAGATAGAGGAAGCAACCGTCACTTTGTCTGTAGTAAGGCACTTCGTTCGTTCCTGGACCTCGCTGTTGGCTCCTTTTATCCTAGCGTGGAGAGATTTGGGGGTGTGTGCGCGACGACACGCGTGCGCGCGCGATCACCAAGATTTGATTTCCGGTGGTGGTCTACGGTGTGTGTGCATTGCAGTGCGTACGTGCAGTGCCGCATCGATCACAGTGGTTCAGTACCGCCGTTACAGCTAGCATTTGGTCTTTAGCTAGGCTATAGAGTCTAATTTATCAGAGGTACGAGATACGCGACGTGTGACAGAGTGTATACAAGTTGCAGTTTTTTGGGCCCCTAATCTACGTTTTTGTTCGTTTGTCGTGCAAGAAGTAAACCTGTGTTGCAAGAGGCACGTTTTTAGCCGCCACATGCATGTCCAGTGCTCCACGCATTCGCTTCGCTGATATATCTCACACCTATACATCACTCGGTAGCTAATGAAATTCATTATACTGCTTGCGCGGTTAGCGTATCATGGATGGTCAACCAAAACTTATTATCGAGTGGCTATCACTACACATAACAATAGATATGCAGGGTTAAAATAATAAATAAAATTATGATCGAGTCCATAGAAGAGATAAAAAATAATATGATAGGAAGAAAGAGTCAGTCGAGAGATTTAGCAGTTGCTCCTTTATTCTGTATGGTTGCTGTGTTGAAATGGCGACTTATCGGCCGTGCGGGCATCGACTCTCTTCTCATGAAGAGCCGACTGAGAACCATGAGCGTTCTTCTTGCATTCAACACAACGTGCTCCAAATCAATCACCTGTGTGCGTACACACGACGATACGGGTAAAATAATACGAAGTATACAAACATAGTCTGTTTGATGTCTCATTCTATACATGAAGGTTTATACCAAGTCTCATATCCCATAGCAAGGCTTTACATCACACGTCTCCTTTTACATAGCAAGCATGTGTGCCATCATTTTTAATAAAAGAGGCTCATGTCATTATACACCCTAAAGGGAGGGAGCATTAAAGGCACTACAAATTATCGTTAAATCATGGACAGGAGTGCTTTGTGACGTGGTTGTTTAATGGGAGCATGCATGTAAAAGTGAAAACGGCACCAGTCAAAGGGTGCCGATATAAGTAATGTAGACTCACGGGCTCCTGAAGGTGTTGTATTTCTAGGAGATCTTCGAGTCGGACCACTTTCTCCAAGAAAGCCTTTTGACCTGGATGCAATGTGTGTGTGTGCATATGAGAGATATAACTGTATCTCCTCTACGTGTGTATGTGTGTGTGTGTGCGCGCGCGCGCTCTGTGCTGTGTTGTTGTGCGTCTGTGCTTCCAAGCCGTTTGGATTTCGGCGACTATGAATGGTGTCCTTGTTAGATCAGACCTAGAGGTGTTCACACACGTCTACACAAAGCTGTTAGGTAATTACTTTGCGGGGTGTTTGAAAGTGTTTTAATGTTCTTTGTGTGCCTTACATAAGATGGGAGGGCCAATACAAGCATCTGGCACAAAAATAAAGGGGTGTTTGCTTCTGTAATGTTTGGGCCACATAGCAACTGTAGTTGACACACCGGTACCCCTAGACCATTAATCTAACACTCGTTGCAGATCTACAGTGGAATATCTCAATACTCCAGCCACACTTGGGACCTGGCTGCGTTAGGGGAGGTAGCTGGGCTTAGATTAGCCATGGTCCACTGATCGTGCTATTATATCATGTATGGAAAAGCAATTCCTTTCCTACTGATGGTGCCTAAGCAAACGTGTGTGTGTGTGTGTGTGTGTGTGCGTGCACTAAGCTACAATTTCGCCAATGAGTTGAAATTCACGAGTGGATAGAGTAGATAAAGTAATTACAGGATATGTGGCTCCAAGCACCCCAGCCACCAACCACTCCAATTATTATTGGAATTACATGTGCAGCAGCAGCTCGGAACAGGAAGTGTGCTGTGATTAAATTCACGAAGTACACGCAAAGTGGCTGAATTAGTGAAAGATAGTCACACTACACAACCGTTTTCAGCTCTATATAAACCAACATACTAGCTAGAGGAGCTATTTGTAGGGAATGGAAGACATTCTTGAAAAATAGGGTGAGTTGTTTGGAGGCTAAAAGTCGCCCACCATTGGCTTTCGGGCGTGCCAGTTATCAGTGGGACGGCAACAGATGATATCAATGTTTATTGTCTCAAGCAAAAATTGGCTTTGGCTAACTACTTTAGTGGGGGCCTCGTGGCAACATTGATTAGATAATTCTTGATCCACCGGCCCATATATACTACGGGGAGGCAGCATATACGCCTCACCCAGGGAAGGTACTAATAGTTTAACCTGTGTACCGCCAACTGTGTAAAAGTAGCCATTTGCAGACTAATTCACTTATCGTTGACATGTTCACGAACCATTTCTTGCCTTGGTCCCAAGAACATTTACTGCAAAAAAAGTCACCCGTAGTTTAGGGGTGCTATCGTTCCTGCACGGTCAACACTTCCTGAACATGGGTTGTGATAAGGAGGCTAAGTGATGAATATGCTGAGTAGTTTAATGGCTGTATCATGTTGCTAATGAATATTGGAACTCAGGCGAATGTTAAGGCTAGGGCTGGAGACAATGCTTACGTGGATGGAATATGGTGAAATTTGGTAAATCAGTGAACATTGCATTCGACCATAGTCTCATAGAATTACATCACAGGGTCTAGTCACGTCTGTAAGTACGTGATGTAAGAGAGAAATGTGCTGTATCTTTGCATCCCAATTTTATCACTGACAGACAATATTATGACAAGAGGTGTGCGTGCATCTCTCTGTGTGTGTGCGTGCCGGCATACGTATTCTAGTGCAGCACCTATGTGAAAAATGCTTCTTGCTGGGGGGATCGGGTAACAGATGGGAACTATGAGTTTCCGTAGACAGCTCTCCAGAACTCTGTGGATCTCGCATTAGATCTCAACAGGAGGGTACTGTGTCCAAACACATTCCATTTTCTGAATTTAGCTCATGCTCGAGCTGGTAAAGCGCAGCCCAGAGTGAAATATAGCCCTGCGGCTTATAAACAAGGTAGTGTTACATAGCCTTGCCATACAGGGACTGGCGACTGCACGAGCTGCATTTTTGGACTGTTGAGAAGCGCGAATGAAAGCCAACCGTGTGCCCGTATAAGCAGACTGCTATGATTTGAAACGGTGGGAGTGAGAAGCATAAGGGAAGACTGGGGATCTGAGCACTTTGTGTGTGGTTGACCTTGGGGCATTGCAGAGACACAAATAAGAAACCCAGGTCCCCAAAACAGTGGAATGAATACGTCAAGTTTCCCTGAGTTACGCTCTGCCACATTCTAATGGGTGCTAATATTCACACTCGGAGCCTCGAGCGACCACAGGCAGCTGATTAGCACCAGGCTCAACGGGTGAAAAAATACTTGAGGGCCCGGGAAGAAAACAGCGACGTCCAAGTGCAAGGAAGCCAGACTGAATGCAGTGATGGAATTTGCTCTCCCAACAGGAGCAGGGGAAGAGCGCCATTGTTAGAGAAAGAGCCGAATTTATGGCAGGATATTTGACAGAGTTTAGGGAATGATAAACAAAACCATAAAGATGCAATGCGCAGACTTTCCCTGGAGAGTGAGATGCAATGTTATTACGTAAAACCCGATTCAGAGGCGAGGTTTTTTTACTGGAGTGTTGGTAGCAAGGTGTAGATGTGTTTTGGCTATCTTTCGGAGACCACGTTCTGAAAATCATAGTGTGTGTGATTCTTCATTGGTGGTGGGGGTCTACTTGATGCCATGGAAACCGGTACGCAATGTGGTTGTATAATTGTGTGATAGATGGACTGGTCGGCACTGTGAGTGAGCGGGGAGCTCGGGGTTAAAGTGGGGTCGAAAGTCTAATTAGTGGTAATTCGATTAGGGGAGGAGCGCTGATTGGGTGCAGATGTGCAGTATTCCCAACTTCAGACATAACCATAACTCTTGCATGTCGATAAACACCAAATTTTCCAAGAATTGGGGCATTTCCAAGACCTACCCATGACACCCTGATCATTTGCTAGTGTTTACTTATATCCAGGCCTTTGTTATGCAGCGTTTAACCTAAATACGTGCGGACTTCATTTCCAAGACCACACAAAATTTCCTGAGAATTGGAAGGCATATCATTAACAGGCCTTTTCCTTTGCAGGACTAGTCATCGCTGCTGTAAAAATAAGCAAAGTGCATACGTGTTAGGCATCGTTTTTACTTGAATACTTTGAATTCTTTTATGGACACGCTTATCTGCAAACTAGACCGTTTAGTGACACACATGAACATGTATTCTCTTTAACACGTGTACATTCCTGGCTATTTATGGGGACCGTATCCAATGTATTAGTATCATGTAGCCCAGCAATTGTGTGTGGGGGACATTGTTTGAATGTGTGTCTTTGTCCACACGTGTATACGTCTAAATGCCTGTCTCTCTTTCCTTGACCTGTTTAGGTATTTGAGATATGTGGGTTATGCTAGATGCACACGTGTGTTTGATTACCAACTGGATGGACAAACATCTGAGTTTGGTATGCACGGACCGAATTTTAGAAGCTGTTTTTCTGTGATGTTTGCATCGAGATCGATTCCGTTTTGCCAGGTCATGCTGGCCGGAGCTTTGCCCGTGCAGTACATGGTGGGTTATCGGGCCAGCGAGTGGCATCACGTCACACACACACACACACACACACATTGGTAGAGGGAGTGAAAGTCTGACTCGGAAAATTTCTCAGATCGTGTTCCACTGAAAGTATCGGGATTAGCATCCGCTCCACTGCACCCACTTGCAAGCACACACGACACACAGGCAGGTGCATAAGCACACACAACAACCCACGCAAATCTACAATCTGGTTAGCCCGTTTCCTCCGCATGAGGATATGGGGTGGATACTACGCCCACCCAAAGTTTACGCTCGTAAGTATCTGGTGTATGTATTGAAAGGTAGTGGAAACATCTACCTATTATTATAATGGTTGAAGAAACAACCAACTTATAAACTAAAACTGACATGCACACTACACATATTTTGAAACTGTAAAGAAATAACAGGTTGCTTTCTGATTTCACCACCACATGGTGGAATACAGGCCCTCGACATCTGAACGTTTTAGCGAAAATGCTTCCGAGAAACGGACACAATCCTTTAGAACTCCAGTGATCTGAGTACAGTTGCAGGAACCTTAATTGCCCTGAAACATTACTGCAGCTACAAATATTCGCTGTAGCTTCAGTTGTCAGCGTTCATTATATCAATAGGCACCAGAATTTGTATCGTACAGCATCTCATGCTGTCCTTGAATCACTACTGCATTAGTGCCTGGTCGAGGCAACCCTTAATTGCGTGTTAGCGGCAAGTTTGAATGTGGAAGTGAATTCCTCCAGATGAGCTCAGTTCGGAGCTCTAGAACACACCTTGTAGTACGCCTTGTATCAATGCATACGCTGCGAGGCACGTATTAATGGAGTCGTGTTAGCTACTAGTGTGTGAGACACTCCATTTCATTTGACGGCAGTTTAGCACATTGTGCAAGTCTTGTACTACCCCAGGGCTCTAGTTGTTTGGGGGAAGGGCCCGAACAAACAAGTGTAAACTTAAAAATTTATCTTTGTGCGGCTTGACCGTGTAATCATCCCAGTTCTGAGAGAGGTGATAGAGCTAAGTTGAATGCGAGACTAATTCGTAACTTTTCATCGCCAGTTAGTGGCTTTTCAGCGCTAATTTCAGAAATATGCAGCCTCACACTCGGTGCAAAAAAGCCATTGATACATCACAACACCAATTCCCTTCCACAAACGCACACACAAACTCGAGGACGGCTTCCTTGTTTTAGCAATTGTGTTGTCGGGGCTGGTTTGCACCCGAAAAGGCATGATTTCTGGTGTTCAAACACAAAACCAGCCTCCTTTGTGGAGGTAATCACGCAGTTCTTGCATCCCAGGTTTCCAAGCCGACAGCTGTCGGCAACCATACGTTTACGTACACAAATTAAGGCTGTAAATCACGTAGCATGAGGCACTCATGATATGCGTGTATGTTAATGCACGTAGTTCTAAAAGTGGAGAAAAGGGATAAAGTGCCCACCTTCCATATGTAGCACAGATGTATGGGCCAATATGGGAAAGGTGTGGGTCGACGGACGAACGTACCTTTGTATGATATGGCTATTGTGAACACACCAGGGCCGGTGCACTGCAGAGTGTAGTTTATGGAGCCTCTCCTGGGGGAAACAGAGGGAGATGAGATGGAGGAGAAAGCGAGAGAGAAAAAAGTGAGATGAAGTAGGAAGAGAAGGTTGGTGGGGTAAGGAGAAGAGGAGAGAGGGAGAGAAGAGTGGAGTGACAAGTCAAGATGGTGTTTCAGGACCCTCACTTTGACTGCGGTATTCCTCTGGTCTCAATGATAACTCCGTCCTTCTCCAGTTGCGTGTGCGTGAACCTGTGAGATCCACGTGGCTTTCTGAACAGGTACATGCTGTTCGTATGCTGGAGGAAGTAAAGATGGCATCATAATAGAATCAGTAATAGAATCACAATCATTAAAACACTGCGTATAGACGCATGGTGGTCCTCCAACATGGTACACGAGGGGTAATATTTGGCATGTAGTTGCCAAGCAACCGCGTTTTGTACGGGACGTGAATGCTGGAATGCAGTAGCTTGGGAACGAAGGGAATTAAACCAATTTACACAATTGATGTGGAGAGATGAAACTAATTAGGGTAGATCACCAGATTAAATATAGGTGGCTGGCTAAACTTGAGGTTTTCCATCATAAAGCCTCAGCAAAACACGATTTCTGGTAATTCAACTTACCGACTGGCCAACTTTAGCTCTCACTGCATCGAGATACTCTGGAAATAAGAAAGAACGTAGAATCAAATTTGTGTCAATAGAAACACTAATGGTTATGTTAGAGACAAAGGCAGCTCCTCTCTGTGGAGTTATAGCTGTTGAGTTGTGTGGCGGTGTGGCAGTTTACGACGGCCAGCAAGATTCTGGCCGAATGCCCAGTTCTTGGTGAGAAAGGCAAACTCTTGAAAGAGCTCTTCGGCAAACAAACAAGAAGATTTGGGGTGGGAGGTGAGGGAAGAGAAGGGGACGGATGATATTTTAGGGCAGTTGCTTTCCCTTGAGGATCACAGGAAGAAATGCCAAATGATAACATTCGAACCAGACCGAACATGTGTGAAGTACTACCCCTTCAGTGGAAAAATAAACCTGGTCTGAAGAGGGACACACAATGAGGGAGGCGTGCCCGCGCTCTTTGTCTGCTACCGAGGAATTATTTACATAGCATTTCCCGTTGCCACTGCAAAGGTGTTCTATATATACTGCCGTGTGACTCTACTCTTGTTGGGTTTTTCAAAAATTGTCACCGCTATGGGGCAGTATTCGACGAAGACAGCAGTACTTCGTTCCCCACTTTACCACTATGGCCTCTTGCTGAGAGTCTAGGTGAATCGGTTTTGTGTATTTGGAAGTACGCTTGGGGGGGGGGGTAAAAGGGTGGATTGAAATGAGTTGCACACGGCATGCCGTTCAAATCTTTCTACCGATTAATGACGGCTTGCAGATCAAACGCATAGCTCCACTCACCCCAGTGTTCTAGGCACAGTACAACAAGGCCGGGCTACATTCTACGCTACTTAGGTCGACACGTATAGTACTATTGACAGTGGTTAACCCTCGTGCTCCGGCACTGCGCAGCGCGTGTTAAGCAAGGCTCATTTGATCACCGAGTTACCTCAGCCGGCTTAAAAACACACGTGTCACTAGACATCTCTCTTTGAATTCCATGTGTACTTAGCAGTGTAGCTGGCGTGTTTGGCTGAAAAGATTACCATGTTCTCTCTTGTCCCCTGTGTACGAGGACAAGCTCGCCAAACCACTTAACACGAAGGTTGTTTTCTTAACAAATCAGACGAGATTGAAAAACACTTGCTTTCTAGTCCACCCTATACGTAGCCGTTCTGTCCATTCACATTGGTGGGTTGCTTTGTGCCGAGAACCCGTGTCCAACTATCGGTAAAAACAGCTGAAGTTTCAAAGGAAATTTGTGTTGTAGACGACGCTACAAAATTTTTTCCAAGACATACGCACATTCATAACTCCACTGAAACCTATACACATTACTCCAAAAAGTCAATCAATAAGCTTTAATCACCCTCAACCAGCACTATACAATTCAAGCCTGTGTACAGCATGCTTCCAATTGAGCATACACAGTGTAAGTTGCTGATTATTTGGCAAGAGATATTAGCAGGTGGAACTACTGCATTCCCGGAGAAGACCTACAGGGACATAGTTGTTTTAGCTTATCAACCATAGCTTCTTTGAAATTTGAAAAAGTAACCCAATCCCACCAGTTTATCTGGAGAGGAAGGGGAAGAGGTAGGGTGGCCTGCAGGAAACCCACTCCCCCGTCAAAGAACTGGGCAGGTGGAAGTTTTTCTTGCCTTTCTCATGTGGAAATGATAACACTACGGCTGCTGAAAGCACCACCCACGCTTTTTGCCCAATGAGGTTGGTAGGTGTATGTATGGGGGAGGCGGCCATAACTTCTACTTCCTTTCTTGTGTACACTATTCAATGGAATGATAGCTCGATGGTGTATCGTACTATTATGCCTGGTCTTACCTCTGTATGCGTCTAGCTGCTCCATTAGAGTGTCTGTATGTTCAATCATTGTCTGCAGAGGGAGAAAAATACATTATCCAGGCCTAAATAACTGTTAATAGATGGAGGTATCACTAGTACTTAGTATAATATAGGGATTGGCATGGTACCTAGCATCATAGATGTGCGTATGGGGCTATGATATGGAGTGAATATAAGTAACTCCACCCATGCCAATGGTTAGCCGGAACCATTACATCTTCAGTAGCTACCGACAAGGCAATAATTATGTTTCTGCTTGAAGTAACATCCTATGCATGAGGTGCTAAGTAATGCACCTTGGACAGCACCACTTGGCTTTTTTGAACAGCAGAAGAGCAGAAGACACAACTTAGGGTTGCTGCTTCTTTGATGACCTTCCCCAAATTTGCACGGTGCAAACGAGGTAACGAGGCTAATTACGCAGAGAATAGGCGACCTCTCTTGGAACTAATTAGCAAGCGGTGCCCGCATCTCGGCCCGACTGTACTTGTCGTTTGCGTCACATGATGAAAGGAAGCTCGTAATTTGTAGGTCCTACAGGAAGCTGAAAAACCAAACACTTGAAAATGTTTGAAGTGTCATTTGCACCAGGTACATGTGTACAGTCTGGTGGGCAGGCTGACTGCTCACGGAGTGAAGCAACTTTATCAACGCACAGCAGTGTATATATAGATGCACTGAACACTTTGAAAGAACCCACTAAATAATGGCCAAGGGACACTGTGGTTCTGCCCCATACTAATACATTAGTGTATTATACTATCTCCGAATAAAGGACCCCTATGAAAAAATGACACATTCAATGTCCCCAGAGTATCCCTTATGTAGTGTAGATATCTATGTATGTACACATTTCGAAAATTCTCAATTTTGTATAATATTCTCAAGTTTGTATTTTGTCTAATATTCCTGCAAAGGAGTATTACTGGAAATGAGCTAGCCTGGGAGAGAATAAGCCCCATATATAGCTTTTCTCAACACGCATCAGTGTAGATATCTATTTATACACTTTGCCTTTTCGAAATTTCGTGAAACCATTGTAGTATACTACGTATACAGAGCGGAAATGGATTAGCCTAGCGGAACAAAGCTCACTCTTTTCCACCGGAGCACCAAAGGATTGAGTACGGCGTGTTTGCGAACAATTTTCCGTCAGTCTTCCAACAGGCTCTACCTTTGAACCCCGTACAAACGGTTAGAATGTCACACAAGACATCTACGTACGTACGTAAGCTGAGAGATGAAAGCCCGCACGAGTGGGTTTGTTTACACCAACCTTCCCTCGAGGCAGCTCGTGCATGTCTTCGCTGCAGAAACCTTCAAACGCTCGAGAAAGTCAACAAACGATGTTTGCTCACATTTTTTCATGATTGCTTCCCAGACAGTGTTGGTGTTAGGGAGACATGTGATGAAGAATCATTGGATATGCTCAAAGGTATCGGGCATTACGTTCACACAGACTAACACACACGTATATTTTCATTGGACTATACTCCCATCAGCTCATTAGTATTAGATGAGTAGGGGTCTGAGTTAAAATTGAGCCGGGTACCCAAGAAGTTGACCCGCATTCTTGGAATGCCACGTATCACTTAGCTCAAGTGTCTCACAAGCGTATTACATCCTACGCGACGATCGCTTGTTACGTATACAGCTCATATCCAACTTAGTATTTGCCGCTCTCAAGTGGAAGTATGTTTGTAATGCAGAATGGAATTCGGAAAATTCCGGGGATTAAACTGCTGAGTTGGCGTGCATAACAGGCACTTATCAACAAGTGTCTTACATAAGAGTGTTGTTTGAGATTTGTAACGGTACAAGTTTGTAACACATGGAGTCTAATTCACATACATCATACAGGCAGTAAAGGTCATGACTCCTTCATGTAGGGTTCTATCATCCTATAAACAGGCAAAATATGTCCTTAATGCATAGGACTGTTGATATAGATCAGGGGATGTATCCTATAACTGTAGTCACCCTGACTCATTGGCTCTCTGCACGATGGTATGCTCTCCCCAGTACATAAACATGGGGAGCCCAGCTCCACACAAGGAAACAAGTGGCTTGAGAAAGGAAGTGGGGTTTCCCATTGTGCAATCCACTCCAGCCGTGCTCAGTCTCCTGCCCCAGCTAGCCTGGAAAGGAAGCGGGGACCAAGGGACAAGAAAACCGACTTCTACCGGTGGCGAGACTTGCGGCAGGAAGAAGGGGCACGCCACTGGTTTCGATCTAGACCAGTCGATTCCGTTTCAGTGGTTGCTGGTTGAAAACTCACTTAAACCGGAGGTCAATGGCTTGGATTCGACCTGTATTAGTAGGCTTGAGGCCATGGGAAAATCTCAGAAGCACGAATCAGCTATCAGCTAGTGTTTACGTGCTGATCCATTAAAACCAGACTCATATGAATATGCAGCCCAATTCTTTACCTGCCAAGAAAGAAATATGAGTGGTTTGGTTGGAGCAGGTGTTTGCAGTGCACGGGAAGTATACTGTCAGAGGAAACATTAGAAGCAGTTACAGACTTTGCCTGAATGCAAGACCACACAGATTCTGCCAGGAGAGGGTTAAGGGGGGGGAGAGGCTGGGATAGACTTTGGAGTGGTGCCGTAGTATCGTAGCGTGTGTGTGTGTGTTGGCTCTGTGCATGAGTGCCCCAGTTTGCTGCGCACCATAGGGCCCGGGCCATTGTGGGAGCGGGCGCAGTGAGTGGGTCTGGGTAGTGAAGAGAATCGGGTACGTTTCCGCCATCCTTTGTAAGGACGAGGGCTCGATCTGTGCGGTTAGTAACCGTAGCCCGGATCTAATCCGGTTACACTGGTTTAGAGTTGGAGTTGCGGAGCCAAATGGACGAGAGTTTTGGAAGGCAGGAAGTCTTGCAAATCGAATAACGGTGGCAATTCTGGGCGAGGATTTTACCATAATCTTTAATTGTATTAATGTTGCCGCGGCACAGGGGAGGGTGTATTATGATAATGTGTGTCCCCAGGAGACACTTTTTTGCAATTTTTCGAAAACTTTCGCGAGTGTTTTTTATATTTCACTTACCACAAGCGGCTGCGTGACCGACATAGACACGGTGTACGTTTTTGTCAACACATCAGAAGCACGCGTAAAAAACAAGGGACCATCTGAAAAACACCTCGTAAAGCACGTAAAGGGTTTTCTCGGCAGCTCAGACCTATACGTACGTGAATCAGGTGTCCAGTTAATGAATGGTAGAGTAGCAGCAACAAAGAAATATTAGGGGACCAGCCCTGAGCCGACACCTCATTTCTAGGTTACTCTTGTAGCTACATACATGTGTGTGTGTGTGAGTTAGTGTGTGGTGGCGGTACATTCTCCCCTGTGATTGTCTGGTAGCGACCATCCACAGCTCTTTACTTTGCACCTTTCCGTCCCTTTGTCTCGCTCTGTTTAACCGAGTGATACGGAACACGTCTAGGTGTAATGGGATTTGCTGGTGCTCAGGACGGCTGTATAGGACCTGGTTTTAGGTACAAGAGAGACCTTTTAGGCAATTTGTCGCCACATTTGAAAGTGAAAATAGTGCCGTGGAGACGACAGGGTCCCTACAAGGTGAAAAAATCAGCCGTTCCATTGTGCCCATGGATAACTGCATAAACAGACACACTCTCGGTCAGAGTTTCATGCTGGAGTGTGTTCTAATGACACAAATTGAGATATTCGTAACCCTTGCGACGCTGGTAGTCGCAAACAGCCGGTGTACATGGGCCCTGTTTTGTCAACCCAGAGTAAACGATTCCTCGAAATAAATGTCGCTGAACAAGCGGGTGGATTGTGCCCTTTGTGTCCAAGTCGGCGATGTGCGAGCGTAGGCGTACACACCGTGACAACCGATGCGGACTTTATCAGTGAGTTGTGACCACAAGTGTACTCAAAATTCTCAGTGGGTTTTGCGGTGTAGTGAGCCGAACGCTGCACCATATGCACGTCTTTTCATCACGTAGCACGCCGTTTGCCCCCAGAGTAAAGTGGGAAACAAAAATAAAAGAAAATTACTCACTCCGAGTTTGGTCTTTTCATCTGAGGTTGCGAACAATGCATACCAATCTTTTCAGAATTTTACCCGGCCCTGCTCCCCCCACATGGATTAAAGGCGAGCGCATGACAAACGTACGACGACAGACTTATCTAATCTCTGGATCTACGTTACTCAGACGTTCCTGTGGTCGTCATGGGGGTTGGGGTGGTTGCGAGGACGTGTAGGGGTGACTATACGTGCATATGGTTAAACATGGAGGAGGAGACCGCAACAGTGTGTGTGTCTCAGGCCTACGTACCTCGTAAACTCCACGCAGGCTTCTCAGCTGAAATTCTGCTTCTTGAAGGAGCCGCTCCCGGTCTTGGAATGTCTGAAAGAAAGAATCGATCACGAGAACGTAACCCCCACATAATCACATCCTCGAAAAGATTGTAACAGGAGAAGGAATGAGGATTTCATTAAAAATTAATATTTTAATTTGCCAGGATGTGTCTAATATGAAAGTTTTTAAAGGCAGTATTGGCGTACAATGTCAAGATTTCCTGTTCAAAATGTGATATCACCCCAGGAAGATGGAAGATTTGCAAGTGTGATGCGGTGCAGTCTGGACTCTAATACCAGCAAAACGGGTTTCTTTCGGTTCCCACAATATGGCTTCTTCACACATTAATTAAGCCTGGGGCTGTTTGCTTGTAAACAATTGTCAGTTACCTATTTATATCTACCTCTGCCACACTCCCTCTACAAGAACCACACGACTGGAATTTGCACGCAAGAATCTCCAGTCGCCCTAGGGCAAAGGATATCCTTACCTGATAATAGAAAAATTTCCTAATCCCACACCTTTCCTTAAAAAAACACTCACGGTGTGCCATAATTATCACTCACTTTCCTCCCCATCTGCCACTCTTGGAACCAGGAAGTGTTTCCAAGGATACAACTATTTGAATGGGGTATCTCCAAGAAGTGATAGGCGGGGCCACTGATAAGAGATCAGGAAGAACAGCTCTAAGATTCTGTTTTTTCTGGACGCATTTAACAGGTTGTACACAATGTTTCAAAGTCACATTGTGGCAAAACTATAGCATCCTTAGAGCAGACATACGGATCGCTTGGAAGATGATTGTAATCTTAGATGTAGGATTAATGTTATAATTTGCATAAACAAGCATTCAAATGGCATTGAATAATTAAACTGTGACTATACAAACATCTGGTTTGCGTTTCGTTGGGACTAAATCCCCTTGCATGGCATGCACGCACATTGAAAGTCTTCATAATGTCCTCTGACCCCTGCCGGGCATACCTACGGACGTTGCACCTTTGATGTGGTTTCAATTACACGTTCCACGCCTTTGATGTGCGTGGAGGACACACAAACCAGCTCTGAGCCATCTGCGACTTCTCAAAGACGATATTGGATGGCAGCGAGCATGTGTGCATGTTTGTCCAGGTTGGTTACCACGGTTCCCATGTATTAAGACATTACACATACACAGACCTCACCGGAAAAAATGCTTGTAACATTAGCACTGCTATACCGGTAGCTAAAGAGTGGTATGTACCATTGTAATTCGCCAAATATGGTGTTATAAAATGTTAACACTTAACCAGCCACGGACACATAAATGTGTCCAGAGCCTCCATAAGTCCATGAGAATTTGTATGGGGATTATAATACTAGGCGCTAATACACTATACACTGTACAAATTTAGCTTCCATGGAGTAAGTGAAGGCTTAAAATTGTAATCCGGTGTATAAACTTGTAGCAATTTTCCCACTATAGGACAGGCTGTAACTAGGGATTAGGGAGACAAGAATTCACTTCCTGAAATTCTGGCTGTGGAGATAACCGAGTGCTGACGAGGAAGTCTGGAAAACCGGCGATAAGAATAAGTTCCTGGCACGACTTTGCCCGTCCTTCCACTCCCACTCTCCCTATCTTTGCAGCCGCGCGACGGCCAGCCAAAGGCGTGTGCCCGCCGGGAATCTTCACTCAGGTAGCTACAAGCTATATATAGATCCCGCTTTGGTAGTGTGTGTACTAGCAGAGAGGAACATACAGTCTCCGGTTGGATATGGGTGGGTCTTCCATGCACACTTAGGGCACTAAGTAATGCTAATTTGAGGGATGGATGGAGTAGATGGAGAGGAACCGGTATAAACACTTATCTACTTGGATATTTTGGCTTTATAAGTGGAGATTTCCTTGAAACACAGCCAAGAGGCAGTAAGAGAGATAGGGAGGAAGAAATAGAGACAGAGAGAAGAGATAGAGAGAGGGAGGGAGGGAGATGAGATAGAGAAAGAGAGAGGGAGGGAGGAGGGGAATAAAGAAGGGCTAACCGTTCTGAGCTCAGCATAGAGCTCTACGACCATTGAAGGTCCTCCCAAACTCTGCAGTGTGGCCACGTGCTCGCTGGCAAGTCTTGCGTCTGCCGGAACGTCTCGCAGTGGCACTTCCTCTGCTTGTTTCAGGGCCTCTTGGAGACTGGGACGATCCAGACAGTGGGGAGTCTGAGAGTAAGAGAGAGAGAACAGGAGGTTTTGTCAAGGTGGGTGAGAGGGAAGAGGGAGGTAAGTAGAAGTTTTTCATTTTTTGTGAGATGGAGACAGAGAGCGAGCGAAAGGATAATTCCACCCCATTAACGACTTCATCCCTGTGAGCTAAGCTATTTTTCGGTGTGTGTACCAGGTATTGTGTAAGCCTTGTAATTAATCCCTGTATCATCTCTTGCGACCACAAACTAGCAAATGTACATGTTTACTCTATGTGGTGTTTGCTGCATGCATTGCTCAGCAAAATGCCCTCCGGATATAGACGTAGCTACACAAAGAAGCTGAAACTGTAGCCTGCATTATTTCAATAGCCAGCCGTCCGCCCACGTTCCTGCACCTCAGGAATGGCCAATTAGCTAATTAATGTGTTTTCAAAACGATACCACAGACTGTACTGTACACAGGTCAAAGGTCGCCGCCGGTCAAACAATTACACGGATAATCTGTGGGTAAATTGAGGACTTTCAGAGTCTAGTCGTAAATTAGCAGGTGAAACGAAGAGTGACATAATATGGCCGTTGGCACATTTTAGTCGCACACTCCCTTTTCCCCACAAATTGCTCATTATCATTTCCAAGTATAGGTGTAGATGTGGTGGGGGAGCAAGGAGATATGCGTATCGCGAACGAGAAGATTCTTGAGCGAGGAAGTTGGAGGAGGGGCAATTAAACGTTTCGTTAAGCAGGGACGCCGGTCGCGCACGTGTAATATAAACCGCGACCTGTGTAGGTTATGATGAAATCAACTTTTTACGTGATGTGCAGCATGAGGGTACAAAGGAGGCCAATCGATGCTGTACTAGTTCGTGCCGCACTTTAGTTTTTGAAGGTGGGTAGAATTTGCTGGAGACATAACACATAACTGTGGCAAATGCACTTGAATGTCTCGTGCTGCTTTGACCCTCACCGAACCTGATAAACTATGCACTGTACTGGGGGGCATCAAATGTGCTGTGTGTAATAATGGCAATTGTACCGCAACCAATTACATCGGCGCACAGTCCATTTGACGCTGAAAACATAAAAAAACTCCCCATTTTGGCGACCCACTGCTCTGTTTACTCAGGAGTAATCAAAACAGCTGCTCGTAGCCTTGCAACTGGAAACACTTGGGCATCATTTTCCCTCCATTTTTCTCTCCCAAATGCCGTAGTTTTTTACACACCCATGCAGCAAATCCAATCAGAGGAGACCTCATACCAGCTGCAAATAATTTGGTAGAGTTCCCCATTTCCCCCAGTTATTCTAGCTAAATGTTTTGTATCCTAACTTCTTCTTTCCGGTCTTTTTTTCCCTCTCTTTCTCTCCCTCCATCCTTCCCAATAGGAAGAGCTACTTCTCCCCACATAATATGTACGTAAGCTGTAACCTTGCTAGCCATTTGTACAAAGGATACCTCACAGTCAGTTCTAAAGCACAAATCTTCACCTCCATTAGCTCTGAAAATTCAGAGTTGCCCACTTGAATGATTATGAATCCCTGACAGATGATTCAAAGGGGGAGCGTAGCCATGGTGACAAGCCCATTGAGCCAAACCTCTTCCTAACCTCCCACTTTGTTGCCAGGTTACCCTGGGTAGCCATGGCGACCCTTAATAGCGGAAGCCATACAGCAAACCTCAACAGCAAGTCCGTTCACAGAGGCACATATGGAGGGCTGAACCTTGGCCAATATTCCTAATGTAACAGCTGCAGTCAAGGAGCGAAGCACATGCTATGATATCTGTGGTGGGTTTTTATTGTGAAATATTGGAGCCTTTGGCATCGAGCGAGAGCAGGAAAAAGTATAATGCCGGGACTCGATCGTGCGAGGTTTGAATTGGTGTCCACATGGTTTCAATCTGCCGACTGTGGTTTGAAGCTGTTCCAAAGTGGGCTTTTCGCTGGAAACACGAGAGGAGGAAAAGTTGGAAGGCTTAGCTGCAAAAAGCACGGCTGGAAAAGTATAAGGAAAAAAAGCAATATTATTGGTTAGGGATAGGAAGCATGCGGAGAAGTTCAAAAATATAGGAAGGAGGCAGTCGGGTGGAAAGTAATGGGCACGGGGATGTTTTAAGGAGTAAGGGGCCAGCTTTTGTCTGTAAAGAGCTCATTAAAGCTAGAAGGTGCTCTGTCTGTGCTAATGGAAATAAGGTAGGTTTTACTATAAAACAAGTGCAGGAAAATGTTTCCAAGGGTAGGAGGTTTTGTAGGTCACACCGGTACACCCGCCCCCTCTCACGGACACTTCTTTTCACTGCTAAGTTGCTCCCTCCTACGTACCTCCACTGCTTCACAAAAAGGTCAGCGTGTGGGATTTTTGCGTTTTCCCTCACACGGAGTGAATCGGCCGTAAAGTGGGCAAAGTGGCGAGTTATGGGCATAATGCCCTCATGAATGTGTGATTACACGCGCGCATGTTTGTATTCACTTTTAACGTGTGTTGATGGTTCCAGCTTTTTAAGTAGCTGTGTTCTCATGTCGACAGAGAGCCCTGGAGCGGCGGTTTCACGGAGAGTGTTTCATAACGGGGCAGACCCACGCACGATGCTCACGCTCACTTTTCATTGCGGTAGCAAGTGTATATGTTCATGTATGTACTTGGGATACATGCTCTGTATGAGTCTCTAGTATGTTGCTCGATTCTGCATGATCCATAGCCTGCTTCTGAAGTTATAGCTATATAGGTCTTTGGTGCAACGAGCTGATATATTAGGGTAATTTTAAAATGAACGTGAGATACACGAAAATATGTCGGTATAATTATTAACTACTTTGAGATCACGAACAGATCTTTAAGAAGCAGTAGCGAAAAGGTGCGTGAGTGTGCGAAAGGCTTCGCAGGCAAGTAAGCAGAAAAACAGTTGCAAATTACGTTATCTCAAAATAATACAGGGCATTCCTGGAAACCTCGAGAAACAGTGTCCCTAGGGGACCCGGGCTCTCGAAAACTCACGAAATCCCTTTTAGAAAGTGAAAAACCGTTTTTAAAAATTCAAGCCGCGGCGAAACATAAATGTGTATGTGGATATTATCCGCCACTAGTGAAAACACTATTTCGCAAGTCTTGTGGTGATCTCTGCACTGTCAATAATATTTTTCCACCAGTTACCGTGTGTATAACTCATTAATCCCCCGATAAGAGATTAAGCACGTGATATATACGTATGTAGTTCAAAGCAAATGCTGAAAAAACGGCAAAAAACGTTGAGAGGGGTGTTTAGATGAGCTTAAAGAGCCGTCTAGTTGTAGTACGTGGGGTCACGATTTTGGCAATGGAGTGATTGATAAGGCTTCTGGTCACAGGGTGGGTAGAGAGGAGGTAGGGGGAGGGAGGGAGGGAGGGAGGGAGGAGGGAAGGGTGGGGAAGCTTGGGGTTGGATAACGCCAAGTTGGTTGCCAAGTGGTGGTTGCTAGGCGATTTGCTGGCATGCATACATCAACACACGATTTTCGAGTGAAATTAACAAGGCAAACAAAAATAGTTCTTCTTACGGATGTGTCACGTACCGTTCTCTGAAATAGCTATGTACGTAAACATGAGGAAAAGGGGGATAAATAAACAAACGTCTTCAGAGCCGTAGAAACCGGCGCGGAAACAGTCAAGTGGATTCACGGAAAAAACATTAAGCAGCACACTAAAACAGGCTCCGGAAAAAGAAGACCCACGTGTGCTATCAAAACAGCTGCTTCAGCGAAACCTTATCCTTTTCCGGGCATGCTGCTGTGGGGGCATGCATTATTTATCTGAGTTTGAGTGGGCAATGGGATGCCGGCTTGGGTATGGGTCCACATAGAGTGGCCATTTCCCACCATATGGTGAGGGTGAAGTGTGAAAAACAGACAGGGGTGACTGTGTATGTGTGCCCTTTTGATGGGGGTAGCTGTGCCCTATGGATGGACATGAGATCACCCACTGCTTGAAGAATCTTGGCTGCTGGCTTAGGTAGTAGTAGGGCTGGTATGGGGATGCATTACCCTCACTGAGTATGTGGTTTATAGGCAAAACCCGAAGTTTATACACCTTATATTAGTGGGCACGTGTCGAATCTTTATCAGTTGTAGGCATCTTCACCGTACAGTGGTTTTACACGAGCATTGATCGATGCAAGATGCAAGGTTGGGTGAATTTCTCACATGTTTACACGCAGGGTTTGTCATGGCTGATTCTCATTGAGTGGTCAATTGGCTAATGGACACGAAATATCATCAGCCAACGTGGATTTTAAACCACCGACCGTGTGTGAGAATCGTAGTTAGGTAAACAAAACAGGTAAGGCTTCTTCTGACTGAGCGCACATACATATACCTCACATGTGGGGACAGGCAGGCAGACCAAGTCTCTTTGGTCTTCAGAAACGTGGCTATGGGGGTGAGAAGTGTGGCTCTCTGGGGTAGACTAACCTTTAGTTAGTAGCTAGAGCTAGACAGGCACGGATGGAGAGTGGGTGCCAGCTGGTGGCTGAGACCACAGCCAGCGAAGCAAAGGATGTGGGGGACATAAATGAATGGCATGCTGAATGGCAGAAGGACGGACCTAGGAATAGCTCTCTAAGGATTAGGAGGGGGAGGAGGGAGGGAGGGAGGAAGAGATATAGCTGTAAATTGCCGAGAGTAGCGGTTGGCCTTTTTGAGGAGTCTCCAGTATAATACGTGTGAGTGGGTAATACAGAAGGTGGGAAAGAGGGGGAGGGGAGGGAGTGGAGAAAGAAGGCGACATGAGAGAGTAAGCGTCTAGTGGATTGGAAGAGGCGGAGGGAGAGAGGCTCTGGTGTCCCACCAAAGGATATTTCACAGTAGAGCTCCTTTGTAGGGGACAATGGGAGCACTTCATTCCGGAGTACACTGTGTCTTTGACTGTGGAGTTGCAGGTATATAGCGATGGAGTATACGGTAACCGTGGATAAGCGTTTCCCACGAAACATGCCCTTATTTGTCGCGGGCTCACAGTCACAGGAACCGACGGTAAAATTATCCGTCTGTCGTGGTTGTCGTGGCAACTATTCCAGCTGTATTCCGGCTCACACGGCACTGACAATGTTTTTTTTGTTTTAGAGTTCACGTATCAGTAGGTCGGAGTAGCAATAAGTGTGACACGTTTTAAAAAAAATAATGCACTCAAGTTGCTTCCAGGTTAGTGATGTGAGCGGGTGTGGCTTTCTGTCAGAGCAGAAACACAGATATTATTGCATGCTGGTTTCATAGCAGAAAATTAGTGTGTATCTAGTGAAAAATGCAAGAAACCCTCTTTGGCCACCCAAACAAACACGCTGCAACCGTCCAGACATCAAGAATATCACTTGCATGCCACAAACACTGCACCGATGATGCAGCGAAATACCGCATGCAAGAAGACCTACATGGTCACCGGCGAGACGGAACGGAAGCTTTGAAAGAGTTAAAAGAGTTAAAAGCCACATACCACGTTCCCAAGCATGCAGGCTTTGGGCATTATGGTACACTGTAGAGCTGAAACAGCCCAAGAAGGTCGCATACAAGGGGTCTCCACACTTGCATAATTCATTGTGTGCAAACATTTGTAGCTGTGGAATGCAGAACTTCAATTCGGTTACGTTGCCGGTTGGATTTCCCACACCTCCAGGTTGGCTGAAACCTTTCCATGCTGGCCATGAACCCCCACATGCAAGGGAAACGGGCAGCCATGCATCTCATCTCTTTGAAACACTGAGAGTCTGAGATCTTCCACTGTGTCTAGACAGGCTAAAAATGGCCAGGGTTCCCAGCTATCTATAGTAGCACCCTTTGAATGGGCCGGTCAATGTATCGTTTTCACGCTCCAACTTTGAACTGCAGAAATCCTTTCTTTTGTCTCTATATCGCTTCGAATTAGAAAAAAAATCGTGGTGGTGTAAGGCGGAGTGGTGTGGGAGTGTGTGAGGTATGGTATTTCTAAAGAGGGATAAGTGTGGAGGCCTGCTTGCCTGACCCACGCCCTGCAATTCCAATCACACAGAGCTCTGGCAAAGACAGCCCTAAAAGGATTAACAGGTCCAGGTCGTCTGTGGCTCGTAGCCGGCTTGAGGCTACCCCAGTTTGGCAGTCGCCCTCCGCCGTGAATAGAACAACTGACTCCCTCTCCATCGCTCCGATATCAGGTGTCTCGCGTTCCCAGCGGCCGCGTGGGGGGAAACTGGGAGGCGTCGACTCCGCAGCCAAACTCCGACTGCCAAATACGAAGGGAAGTACGCGTGGTACCCTGAGATGGTTCACATGAATGTGATATTGGGTATCAGTGCCCGAAAAGTCACATGTGTACACAAAAGGAAACCACCTCGGCCTTTAATGCACGTGTATACTTCGGGATTAAGTATTGAGGGCGGAGGGAGAATAAACCGACCGCAAGTGTCGATAAATCGTTCGGCCGCGTTTTGTGTTCGCAAAAGGTGCCGGGTGTTTTTGCTACGGACCAGCTACGAGAGGTGGGGTAGCATTCCTGAGACCAAATCCCAGCCGGTGATGCCCAAAAGGGAAGGGGGTGAGGAGCCGTTCTCGTCCAGAAGAAGGCGTGCCTTTCGGATGAGTTTCCAACACATGTTTTCATGTTTAGAGAGTGCTGCCTAGTTCCGTGCCAGTGCAGAGTTTGGGTCGGTAATTGCCACCAAAATAGCACAATTCACGTGAGAGCATCCGCTCATTAGTCGGTGTGTACGTAAATGTGTGCGTGATGCAATCCCCCCCTCCCAAGCCACCTCACAATGCATAATAAGGACCGCAATCATTCTGCAATCAGTTCCCCAACTACGCAACCTGTTTTCACTCATCACCAGTAAATAGGGGGGTCTGGCCTATAATTGGATGGGCATTCAAAGATATGAATTTCAAAATAAAATCTCCTAGTAAATAGAGTTCTCCATTAGGCCTCAGCTGATCAAACAGCTGATTGAAGTAGACAGTGACTAGACAGCAATCGGTAGAATAGACATTATCTTTATTCCAGAACGGGCAAGTGTCACAAAGGCCTATTATTAGCCCATAAGGACATGTTGTTACGTACCCATAAATGCAGTACAATAACAGCAAAAACATGCTGAAAGAAAGCCCTCAATAGTGAAAAAAAAATTATTATTAAATGTAGTCTGCAACTAGTAGTGAAACTTGAAACACTTCAACATGGTTTACTATTAAACATGTACAATCCAATCTCCTTACTCTACTGACCATATGTAAACTTTTATCAAACCTACATAACCACAGAAGCTGGCCAGCAAATAAAAGGCAAAGGGGAAATAATTATACACATACAGTTACACACACACTACGTAGGCAAGTTGAGTGGCAAAACATTAGCACTGCATAAGGAAGGAGAGGATAAATACGTCAAGAGTGGCGTTCGTTCGATGTGGTTAGCGACATACAAACACTCGGTATAAAAGCTGTTCCTACGTATCTCGAGTGCGGGTGTACGGTACATGCCTGATCGTTAGCCCCAGCCAAAACAAAGGGTTGTGCTCCTTCCTTTGCATAGTTACTCGCCTCTACAAATGCTAATAATTCACCCTGGCAACCCAACGTTTGAATTAGAATTTCGTCTCGTTTGTGCACCGTGAACTCTTACGTAGTAGTTTAACGAAACGATCGATTATGGCCTGAAAATTGGGATCGATTGGGTTAGCGAGACATAAAAAATGCATAGGGCTAGGCAATATGGAGTGGGGCTTGGCTCAAACAGTGACCTCTATGCCAGCAACACTACATCTTGTTTCCACGGCGATGCGCCATATGAGGGGGGTGTGGGCAATTGTTCATACCGCAGTCACGACATCAGCGTCTCATCGTGTTTGCATTTTACGAGGCAAACACTCTGACGACTTGTTTTTCGAGTGCCCAGTTGGACACGCTCCATTTTCGTTGCGCTGCGGGTGATTTTTGTGGTTTTTGAAAACAGGCCCCACCTGTCTCCATTCGGTCCTTTCAGAGCCACTCTGTGGCATTTTCATCACCACTTCCATCCGTTTCGTACAAAAGTGTTTGTTTATGCTGCGCGTGTCCACAGCGACACAGTTTACTGTTTCTGGACTGTTTTTTTATGCTGCTGGGTGGCGTATGAATGGACCGCGGGAGACGTGATAACGTTTTCCTCCACTTGCTCCGAGTTTCAGCATCAGGCAAAGGTTTTCAATATTGTGACTCCTCCACAAAACGGCGGGAAAATTCAGTCAGAAATCGTGCATACGAGAGCTAGAGTAAACCAGGAGAGACTATTACCATATGCCTCAGGACCACAGAAAATCCACATGGCTCCCGTTAGGGAAGGGTTTGGCAGCAAATGGACCATCATTTGAGGTATAAGGATAGCCTCGAGGGGGTTTAATGTCATAATCCTTTCAAAGGGCGCAAGGACCGGCTTTTGTGACACCATAGTTAGGTAATAGTTCCGGGGAAAAGCATGAGTCATTTCTCAGGCAAGGATCAGTCATAGTGGAATCTGGTAGCTTTCTAATTAGTGCACATTGCTTTCTTCACAATAGCGTTTCTATATGTGGTTTTAACTCCTTTTGGCCGGACACAAAACAAGTGACCGCCAGAAAGTGAAAAACTACTGCTAACATGTTTTCATGTATTTGGGATGTTGTCGCGGTGAATACATGAAAGATGCATGTTGCCTGGGATTTCTCCTGAATGGATAGGGGGAAGTGAAAAGGGGTGAAGATTGGAGGGCGGGATTGACGTATGTGTTGGGGATATGATGAAAACAGATGAAGGAGATGGAGAGAGAGGGAGAGAAATTTGAAAAGGAAGAGAAAAGATATGAGTGTAAAGTGGTTCATGGGAAGGAGAAGGAGAAGGAGCTGGATGAAAAGAGAGAGAGAGAGAGAGGGAAAAAGAGAGGTGAAGGAAGGAGTGGGAGTGCCGGGCAGGAAGAAAGAGAGAGGGGGGGTGAAGGAAGTGGAGGAGGAGAGTTGAATGAGGAAGAGTGGGAGAAGAACAGACCCAGAGGGTGGGGGGAAGGAGTCTGAGAAAAGGTGTGGGGACAGATAAAAGCAATCCCTAAGTGAGTTAGGCAGTCAGGCTGGGGTATCAGATGGCAAAATAAAAGGCAGAAAAAGGTTCACTGGGGAGATAACCTCAGAGTCACCTTTCCTAATGTGGTATCTGTGACTTTAGAGCAATTGTGGTGTAAGCCCACCCTCCTTGGCCACAGCGACTGAGTGTCTGATGAATTGGGATCGCTTTCACCGCATGGTTGCCCTCGGGGACGGAGGGCAGGGACGTCGAGACAAAGAGCTGTGATGAAATGTCTAGCTAATGACCACGGCAACGTGTCGCATCAGCTGACTGGCAACTACGTGAAGTCGTTCCATTCTCTAGTGAAGAATATGGACAGTTTGATAGTTGGGAGGTATTGTTGCTGGGGAAATGCTTGTAACTCCTAATAGGGCATAATGAGACGTAACCTTATCAGATTATCATTAGCACACACTATAGGAGATGTATGCTTGGCGAAGTATTATGCCCTAATACAAAGTGAAATGGAGAGAGAGAGAAATTTGAAAAGGAAGAGAAAAGAGAAAGAGGCCCATCATAACTCAACCTGTTCAGTTGAACTACTTATAATGGACACTTCAAATCAGTATATACACCACTTAATACAGCACGTTTCGTCGTTCGCGGTAACCTCTGTTTACTGGACAATTTCAATGATCGCCGCATGCCATGTTGAGATTCTACTGTATTCTGAACCTGCATCTCTGAGCATTTCACAAGACTCCATACATATCACTAGAGAACTGCTGCAAAGAGTCCTCCCATAGGACTGGAGTCAATAGTGTAACACCCACAACTCCAGACGCCATAAAACCACGTGGAAGTAATTGGTGTCCTCATCCACCTACGTACCAGTCTCAATGTGCAGGAAAAATGACACTAGCTGGCCGTTTCAAAGTTTCTCAAAACTTTCCCATCCCTCGACGCCCTAACAGTTTTGGAAGAGGGTGAGCTCCCACCTTTCACTCCTCCATCTCCATTTGTCTCAAGAGAAAGAGAAAGAAAGAAGGGAAGGAGGAAGGGAGATAAGGATACTTACTACTCTAAAGAGTCTCTTTAGAAGGTGTCTGCACTGTCTTTTGGTAGTGGCTAGCTCGTCATACACGTCCAGGGACACGCCGCGAGGAGACTGTGCAGGCATACCTGGTTTGAAAGAGAAGAGAACAGAGACAACCATTACTCAGAGACACTCATGTATCAGAACCGCAGTGTCCTTTCTAGAGAGGTGTCCATCATTTTCGGGGGGGGGGTTTCTTAAAGGTAACTGAGACTGGTGAAGGTGATAAACACGTCAGAGCAACAAGATTGGACTTAAAGGGATGGGCGCGTCGTAATGATAGCAGGGAGGAGGACCAATTGATAAGCGGTGGAAGCCAAGCGTAAGTGGAGACAGATATACATGGGCATAGGTTTGAGGCACACACACACCCAGGTTCTCTCGCGAGTGTTGCAAGAGTGCCATCTTCACGTGGGTTTGGTTTGAGCTCATCTCTTCCGTTGGTTCGGGGAGATCTCTGAGATACGTCACAACCTCGTCTCCCTCTGTTCTAACCTGGACAGAGAGGAGAAGTGGAGGGGATGACACAGAAAGGAGACAATGCGAAGAAGAGGACGGATAAACGAAAGAGAGACTAATAGAAAGGGAAGCAGACAGAAGTTGAGAACTAAAGACTAGTGCAAAAAGACGTGTGAGGGAGTTACGAGTGCAGTTTCGAAGCTTACAATGTTTTCTCTGTACTTTAGGAGTAGTGTGTGAACAAGTGCAATTTCGTTGACGCTGATGTCGATGCGTATCTCCTTCCGACACAGAGCAATGTACTCCTCCAACTGAGACCGAGAGAAAGGGGTTAACGGTGCACGTTGGGAATGATTACATCATACCTGCAGAGCCTCATGGAATTCATTGACATCACATAGATCATTGAGGAAGGACTACAATACAAGAGAGAAATCAGTGATTTATTTTTCTTCCTCTTTCCTCAGCGGCTCACCTTTAGTGCCTCGTTGTGTAACTTTACAAAGGGCTCCAGAGGCATCATGTAGTCTTCACGGACGCTCGACGTGTTGGCTAGCTTCTGAATCAGTTTTGCAATCTGTGGACGGAAAGAGGCCACATAACAAGCCACGCCCACAGTTCAGCCCCTCCCACCATTTCTCTAACGCGCTCGCTACAAACCCAGCCCCACCCCAGCGCTGCAGCTAGCAAAAACCAGCCCCACCCTCTTCTCATTACGTAATCCAGCCCCACCCTTTTGCTACAAACTAGCCACACCCTAAACGGCAACTACTCAGCCCCACCCCCTCGCTGCAGCTCAAAAAACTAGCCCCACCCTCTTCTCACTACGTAATCCAGCCCCACCCTTTTGCTGCAAACTAGCCACACCCTAAACGGCAACTACTCCAGCCCCACCCCCTTTCTGCAACAAACCAGCCACGCCCAACTAAGCTGCAGCTGGTTACGAGCCGGCCTTAAATAAACGCCCAACACAGCTGCACAGCTCAGCTCCACCCACAATTGCTTCAGCTGTGCTTATTTCATTGTGCTTTATACAAGCACTCATTGCTCATTCAATACCCCAACGCCATTCTTTCTCCCTCTACTCTCTTGCTCCCCCTTCTTCACTCCTCAGGATCCCCACTTCATTTATCACCGGCCTCTCTTACCAGTGTCAGGTTTCTTCTGGAGATCCGCGACGGAGGTGTTGAAACAAGTCGGTAATCTGGGGAGAGAAAATATGTTGGACAACATGACTATAACAGACACTGCTCAAATCCTACCAGCCACCCCTAATAACAGTGGAACCGCCAAAAAAGGACGCATCTCTACTTGTTCTGCCAACATGTGGAAGTGCCTCCGAAAAAAGGACACCTGAATAAAGCACACTTTCAATGCACCCAAGGTGTCCCATATTCAGAGGTATCCCTGTCTATGAAGTGTGTGTATGTACGCACTGTGAGGGGCAACAATGATAGGATTTATGTAGCGAAGGAGAAAGAATCCTCCAATGAGAGAGTTTATCCTCTCTGGAGACACGTCAGGAAACTTCTCCTGGACCAGCGCCCGAATGGCCTTGCACAGCCACCGGATGCCGTACGGGACATCCGAAGTGTGTCCCGCAGTCTCTGCAGGATCTGGAGAATGAACTCTTGGAGAATGGGGACGCGGGATTGGATGTACTCGTGAACTGTCGGATGGTTTTGAGCCTGCAGGAAGAGATCAAAGGCTTGCATAGAAGGGAAATTTCACTTTAAAATGGCAATACATATATAGGGCCTTGTCTTTTCTTAGCAACGGTTTTTTAATTTAGCCATCATATAGTCCACATTCCATTTAACGAGAGAGTTCAAATTATTCATGATACTATGTAGACAGGAGGCAAAGTTAACTAAGAGCTAACCGCTTCCAAGATTGCTTTTGGTTCGGACGGCCGCCTCACTTGATTCCTTTCCATCATCTCGTGGAATATCTAATGTTGAGAGAACGGGCACATGTTGCTGGTCACCTCTCTCTCTCTCTCTCCTCATCTTTCTTCCACTTTCTTCTCTCTTTCTGTTATGTACTTAGCATGCAACACAATTGTCACAAGGCAACATTTATACACATTCCAGGACGCAAATTTACATTAAGTCTTGTCCATCAGTCAATATCGTCACACACAAGATCGTAGAATTTTATTGCTAGTGACATCGCAAATTTTGCGTGACTTGGCGTCACGTCCTGTGCCCCTATGATGTATTGTTACTCACAAACACACACCAAATCCTCACCTTCAGAGGGTCTATTTCCAGAGATTTGTCGTAGCTGAGTATGTTCTGGACCACCTCTCCGAGAGCAGACTTCACATATTCTTGTCCCGGTCCACGTCTATACGGATGGTACATACATTATGTGAACAACAGAATAGTACAGTAGATGCACATACATTATGTGAACAACAGAATAGTACAGTAGATGCACATACATTATGTGAACAACAGAATAGTACAGTAGATGCACATACATTATGCGAACAACAGAATAGTACAGTAGATGCACATACATTATGTGAACAACAGAATAGTACAGTAGATGCACATACATTATGCGAACAACAGTAGATGCACATACATTATGCGAACAACAGAATAGTACAGTAGATGCACATACATTATGCGAACAACAGAATAGTACAGTAGATGCACATACATTATGCGAACAGAATAGTACAGTAGATGCACATACATTATGTGAACAACAGAATAGTACAGTAGATGCACATACATTATGTGAACAACAGAATAGTACAGTAGATGCACATCATTATGGAACAAAGAAAGTACAGTAGATGCAACATAGTAACAACGATACAGTAGAGCACACTTATGCGAACAACAGAATAGTACAGTACGATGGACATCGAATAAAAGAAGGATCTTTTCAAATAAGGACACCCCTGGAAGGACAATGTTCAATGTCCAAGTGTGTCCTTTTGAAGGTTCAGTACCACATTCACTTACCCTATTTTTCTCCATACCACACATGGTGATAAATTTGCGAAAGTTTTGTTTTGAGAGTCATCGACAATAGATTTTTCCACCATTCCCTTTTTTTTGAGGAAACAATTTCTCGTTTTACGGATTCACCAAACTATTTTACGCCTTACAATCCACACACCCTTCCTTGTTCATCGCGGCTGATTCAAGTATGTATCTTTCTTGCCAGAGTATATACGGTATAGAGACACATTACCTGCAGTAGGTGGTCATCATTCTGGTGATGGCAGTGTTGGCTCTCATGAGACTGTTGGCTTCCGTCGCCTCCTGCACTTCATATGTCAGGGAGTGCTGTGGGGAGAGGGGGCCAAGATGGGAAATTAGGAAGACGATCGAAATTAGAGTTTGTAACAGAGACCTTGGGCAACCTGAACGTATTATATAAGACCTATAAAGCAGTATAATTATATATTATATATACCTCAAACATAGAGAGTAGAAGAAGCTCTTCTCTGTTCTCATATTGGTTTCCATAGAGTGTGAACATTACTATCTGGAGTAGCCCTGAAGGTGGGAGAGAAGGGTAGAGGAGAGAGGGTGGAATGGGGAGAAAGAGAGGCGGTAGAGGAAGGAGTGTGAGGGGAGAGGGAACGTAGGAGAGAGGGAGGAGGATGAGGACGAGAGATAAAGCAGGAAGGGAAGACAGTTTCAAGTGGGTGGGAAAAGAGAGGGTGGAGAGAGGGAGAGACAAAGCCCCTCTCACCATCGATTTCCTTGAGGGTGACTTGTCTGGTAAGGGAGGCGATGTAGTGTGGCGAGGTCTGAAGACTGAAGAACAGGTAGCCATACAACTATAGGATGGCGGGAGAGAGAGAGACACGTTCAACTTTTGGCAGTCTATGAATATCAATAACTCACTTCCACTTCTGTACTTGGCAAATCGTGAGACCCTAATTGAAAACATGTGAATATACACACTACAGCAGAAAGGCGGCATAACAAACCTGTGGTAGTTGCTGCGTGGTCATCAAAAACTCTCAGTTCAACTTCCTGCACAAGTTGAAAACAACGATTAAGTACCACCGTACATACATTATAGTAACACTTGGTACGGTGAAAAGAAACAACAAAAGTGGGTGTAACTATACAAGCAAACATAGATAGGAAACAGGGGACACAAGTCGATAATAGTGAACAGAATCTAAAGAGACAAGCAAGCCAACGACATTAACGTACAGTGTGAACAGAAACTACAAGAAAACAGGTGTAAAGACACGAGCAAACACAACGAATAGCGCTCAATTCACTTCCCCCAGCAATACAGGAGATGAGTACAAGTATACAAGCAAACTAACAGAAACAACGAGCGTGCGAACATTGGTGAACAGAACAAGGATATCAGGTGCATGTGTACAAGCAAATTAACAGAAACAACAAGACTACTGAACAAGGGTGAACAAGAACAACAAGGGATCACGTGCAGATGTACAAGCAAACAACGAGACTACGAACATAGGGTGAACAAGAACAACAAGGGATCACGTGCAGATGTACAAGCAAACAACGAGACTACCGAACAAGGGTGAACAAGAACAACAAGGGATCACGTGCAGATGTACAAGCAAACAACGAGACTACTGAACAAGGGTGAACAAGAACAACAAGGGATCACGTGCAGCTGTACAAGCAAACAACGAGACTACTGAACAAGGGTGAACAAGAACAACAAGGGATCACGTGCAGATGTACAAGCAAACAACGAGACTACTGAACAAGGGTGAACAAGAACAACAAGGGATCATGTGCAGATGTACAAGCAAACAACGAGACTACCGAATAAGGGTGAACAAGAACAACAAGGGATCATGTGCAGCTGTACAAGCAAACAACGAGACTACTAACAAGGGTGAACAAGAACAACAAGGGATCATGTGCAGATGTACAAGCAAACAACGAGACTACGAACATGGGTCCCTCGTCCTACTTACGGCGGCAGATATCTTGTGTCCAATGAGGAGGGCTATTTTGGAGTCCAGGTAGCGAAGGTCCTTTTCCTTTCTGAAGTTTTCTCTGCTCTGGAAACTGATCTTGTCTTTCAGCTGTTGGATTTCAACTTGGGCTGAAGAGAAGGGTGAGGGAGGGAGGAAAAAAGAAAGAAGATAGAGAAGAGAGAACGGCAAGTCATAATAACAAACTAACAAAAATATTATATCCACTTCTTTTCTTTCAAGCTGTGCACACTGTCATGCAGATGTGAAAGCCAACTCTGTGTATAGTCAGACATCCAATCTTTGTTCACGTATTCAAAAGAAGTGGTGGAAAAGGTAGTAGCTATCACCCATCAAGACGGTGACCACATACACAGATCTGGAGAATGTTCATGCATACACGAACTCGAGCTCCAGGTTTCTCACTCCCCATTCCTGCCACAATACCGAGCCATATGGCCGTAAGTCACCTGGGAATACACCCTATTACCCACGTGTGTGTGTCCTATTAACAGGGGCCCAGCTTGGTAATACAGGGAGGGCAATAACAACATAGCATACTCCCTGTGCATTCAGTGTGTTCACATGTACCATACACAACTGTGTACATTTCATGTGCTATACGTAAGGCTTGCACAGTCTATTTCGGAGACCAATGGAACAGAAGAAAGTATCCGTAGAAAGGAACTGTTCTAGAAAAGGGGTCCTCGTTTTAGGGGTGTCCTTAGAGAGGTGTTCCAATGTAATTAGAACGAGCATTTTTGGCCATCGAAAGTAAACAGGTTGGGTGCAAAACACGCAATACAGACGGTGGGCTAACTTGGCTTGTCAATTATCACATGATGCTAATAACTCGCTGAGGCAACTCCACACTCCACACACGAACGGGGTTGATGTCTCACTAGCTCTAGCTACAGCGCATATTTCACGTGAGAAAACAGCGTCAAGTCCCCAGTAAGGTTCCACCGTAGCACAAACAATAACCTACTTGGAGTTGGTACAATTATGCCCTTCTCGGGCTCTCCCGAGCTTTTTGAGGACTCTGTTGCATAATAGAGCCCATGTCATACGTTATCCACAGACATATAATATATACTAATACACACCTGACTAGGTATCTGTGTATGTTGGTTGTTGGTTGGGTGGTAAACGTAAGTTTGTGCAGACGTGCGTTTGTGCACACAAGAAGACAAGGCATTCTTGCTAAACAGGTTGATTATAGAAATTTCTGGCCAGCAGACGTGCAATTGGTACTGCAGAGTTAGATTAAGTGCAATGTAATGATCTAAAATCTGGAGCCAATAGCCTACACCGCCGTACGCTCACGTACATGACACAAAAATAAATTTAGCTACTGACACCCAAACTCCCTCTTCGTGCCCCTTCCCTTCCCTCTTTCTCCCTCCCCCTCCTCCACCTCCCTCCTCCACCTCCCTCCCCCTCCTCCTCCTCCCTCCTTGGCTCTCTGCTGTACTGTTGGAACGAACAAAGCCACAACAAACAGGTTCACCGTGACAACGTATCATTTCTGTAGGCAGTCAACTGCACTCTCAGCTGGACCCCACACAATTTGCTATTACCCCAACTCCACACACAAACAGGGTTATAACAGTGGGAAACATTAGACAGAGAGAGACAACCTAAGTGATTTGGTATAATTACCAAAAAAATTGAGTATTTCGGCGAGATAAATCTCTGCAGATTGCCGACAAATTTCCTTTGCCCACCAAAATTTCCAGAAGAAACCTCCGCTAATGGTGGTCACAAAACTGCAGAATCAGCATATTTCATGGTCCCTTTCATCACTCCAATCTCCCTCATCACCTACCCACCATCTATACAGCAACCTATTTCTAAAATCCAAGGCGTGTACTACACAAATCCAGTTGCCTGCACGGGCAATCAGGAAGGACTATACCCTTGTAACTCTGTACAACCACTGGCCATACTGTCATATATGTACATGATTAAACGGCAGGTCCAACGTGTGGCAGTAAATCAGATTTGTGGTTGACACAGGTTAGCGCTGCATCCAACATGGGAATTGGCTTGTAGTGAGCACTACATACAGTATGCTCAACTGTCTATACACACACACATGTACACAATAGGTACAGTATTATATATACACACGTGCATACACTTCAATGTGGTACTATATAATGGCAGGTCGGGCGAGTAGAGAATGAACCATTTTCTGTCAGGAGTGAAACTCAGGCACAGTTACTGGAAGTCCAGCGCAAACCTCACACAAAACAATGCATGTGTCTCTTAGGGGAATATCGTGTGTATATAATATGGATACATAAGAGCAAGAAAAGAACATGTGTGTGAAAACCCATATATAGCTCTCGTGAAAATTTTTGCAATTCAGAAATACAGAATGCTCGGTAGAGATTTGTCAGAGAAGCAGGGCTGAGGATTTTTGCACTTTTTTTACACATCTTCTGACGGCAGTGAACGAAAATTTTCAGGTCGGCAGTCGGTGTGCCCATGGCGTTAACGTGACCGGAAAAACGAGGAATTTATGGGGGTGTGCCCATGACAGGAGGAAAAGGGACCCACCTTGTGTACAATTTGAGGAAACTGTGTGTGATACATCACGTTTAGATGGTCACGGAGCATTGCTCGTGTGATATATATACATACGTAATAGATGATACTACGAAGACATTTGAAAATAACGATACTTCTGCAAATCATCCCTACTTTCCCAGAGACGCTTAGTATATAATACATGAAGGGAGAAAATGACAGGATAAGAGGCTTTCCAGACATGAAGGTGAACCTTTGTAGCTAATGGATGAATTTGGACTCGCATGCCTTTTGTCCACTACCATTATAATCATACAACACACATATCTATACTTTATGCCATGCTTTTTGCCTTGGACAGAACCTCTGTATGCCACACGTTAAACACACACACACACACACAGTAACAATACGATGGGGCCCCCCTCTAAGGACACCCCTAAACTGAGAACACCAGGACGCCCATTGGTGTCTAGATTAGAGGGGTTCAGCGATTTACAGCTGGTGAGAGAAGCGAATACAGCTATAAAACCAGAAACATACATAGATGCCATTATATCTTGGCGCCTGTATAACCACAACAGACCAAAACCACCCAAGTGCCGCCCAACATGCATACAAACCCCACCTTTTAGTACACCTCCAGCAATAGAGGCTAGTGCCACCAACATTAGAAGATTATAGAGTCAGTTCCACACAGAAATATGAGACCTAGAGACCTACAGTTGGCCCTAAGAAGCTCTAGGGGTCCCATTTACGCATACTTCAATGCCTAACAGGCCAAGGTGTGGAGCACAGTGGCGGCTTCAGACAACAAACATTGATTCAGTCACATTTCTACTCGCTACTCTGCCTGCATATTGTATCACCATTACCCCACACACTTTGCTAAATAGGGTAGCGAGCGCCTGTAGTAACAAACTAGTTGCCACATGCTATATAGCAGGGGTTTATGCATGGACAATGCAGAAAAATCCTGTTTGGCCGCCTTTCTTTCTGCACTTGTACATCCTTCTTGCATGCAGTATGATGCTGTATATGAAGCACTCCACGCTCTATGCCAGGGAAATTTATTACGTGCCCCCCTATTACGGTCCACGAATGGCTTATGCCATGCCAGTAAGTAGAATTGAAAATTTCTCTTGTCCCAAGCATTATTGGTGTTAGGGATACATCATTCAAAATTTATTAGGGGTGTTCAGGTAAGGGGATATTTCAGCCTCTGACCATCATAGTCCACCAACCTTTGAAGTGGTACAAGAGGCCTGTTCTATGACCTAAGGCTCTGTTTGTCTTCAACACCAGATGTTTAGCTACGTAGCTGGAGCCCAGAGCCACAGACCGCTACTGGATATATTGACTGGCATTTCGTTGGTATGTGCATGCGACCACCTTTGGTAGTCACTGTTACGGTACGTACCAGTGCGTGTGTGTGTGTACCGCGCCTGAAACCCAGTGCGGCTCAAGTGTACGTGTGGCTATACTAGCCAGAAAGCCGCGAAGAGTCGACGTGACACCCAGAGCCGAACGCCCACATGCACATTGGAAAAAGGAAACAAAAGCTTTCAAAAACCAACAAAGCCGTGCACTACCCGCCTGCTAGCTCCCCGCTTCTCTCACCGGCCGTAAACCGCTGCACGACATCGTCGCCGACGCAGTCAAGCGTCTTTCCCGCGTCCGTCCTCTCTAGATGCCCCTCGTCCTCGGCTACCACGTCGGGAGGTGACGGACTAGACGGCTCCGAATCCATTGATCCACACTCCCGCTTAGATTCACTTTCTTCTAGCCTTCTTCTAGCTCTGTAGCTCCCCGCACTCACCGCTAGCTGCACGCACAACGGTTAACAAAAAATTTAGCCGATATTCATAGTCACGTGATCCTTAACACGAAAAATGGCGACGTAAACAAATCTTGACCGAGGGAAGGAGAAGCAAGAAAGCGCTCCCTAAAGCCCGCCGGGTCGTCAAACCTGGGTATATTGACAGCTATACGATAAGTAGGGGTTTTTAGCTTCGTCCTGACGGTCTAGTGGTGTTATTATCGTCACATTTACGCAGTCTTCCCCAGACGGCATGAAGGGAGCGAAACAGGGTGGAAGTCGTGCCAAGAGACTCCCAGTGTTCGTCAGCCCCGCAGAACTGCAATTTGTTGGAGAAGATGAAGCTAGCCACAAGCAAATCCTGACCCTCTTTAACCCTTACAATTTCAACATCAGATTCAAAGGTGTGACAATATATTTCACTTCAAGTACAAATTGGAGGTCAAATAATTTTCAAGAAAGGGATAAAAGTTTTACAACAAAGCCCTGTGCTTTTTTCACTGCGTGTAAAAGGAGGGGAACAGTTCTATTATTATTATATGCACACCGTACTAATAGTGAGATAATAGTTTGGCTACTACTAACCCATTCCCTAGTGGTTTATACTCAGGAAATTCCCTTTACTACATGTGGTGGCATCCATAATAATTGTCCCCCTACTTCTGCTGTGTGTGCATCTTCCTCTGCAGTTCTGAGTAGTGCTCCCCACAAATACTCTGTACATGAGTCTCAAGGGACGCTCAACCCTCGCTGCTGTACTGACCTGTAAGAATTTCAATTCCCCTCTCTTTCACAGTTGTCCCTCTTTCAGCTGTAGTATACAATCACGTGCAGGGGCAATAAAGAAAAGTACCTCCTAATAAGGATCGCTCCTAATAAAGCTGTAAAGGAGACGTGGTTCTGCCCCATACTAATAGATCGGTGTAGCGAATAAGAGACGCCATTGAATCAAGGACAATTTGAACGTCTCCAAAGCTGTCGCTTACTCAGAGGTTTTACTGTGTACTGAACCATAATGCCGACTGTCGAGCACAGGTATAAGTAACCTCTGTAGTGTACGTGTTTGACAGTAGTGTAGGGCAAACTTTAATGCAGGCTCATCTGTGTGTCCAGGATAGTGTATCACCGCTTGGCCTCAAGTGGACCATATGATGTCTCAGACAAGTTCAAGATCGAGCTATTCTACAACCAGCGAGGCAGCACTACACCCATTGGCTTGAAATTCGTCATCTCAACACTACTCAAATCCAAATCTGGTGCACAGGTATCAGTGTATGGGGCTTTTAATTCATGTCATGAACAGGGATGACCGTTAATGTTTAGAGTTTTGACGAGCCAACAGCCGATGGGTTGAGGGATTACGTATCGCTGTCTTCCCACCCCCATCTCCCACCTTCTGAAAGGAGGGGTGAGTTCTTGTTGCAGAGGTGTGTGTGTGTGTGTGTGTTGCCTGGCTTGGGCAGTGTGTGTATTAGTGTTAATGGAGACTCAGCCCAGTGTGGCGTAGTGGTATAGTTAGTGGTACAATCAGAAGCCTATACTGATGGAGTAGTAGATAATGGAGTGGAATATGAATGAGTTGAGTTTGTGGATAGATTTTTCGCTGCCTCTCTTCCTGCATGTCCATCAATGTTCTGTGGTAAGGCATAGGATTTAATTATAGATTGCACCACCACATTTACTACAGTTTTGAGGGGTGAAAGGAAGGACTACAATGAGGCTTTTTTGTGTGTGTCTGTCTGTCCATATTATACCACTCTATCTCCACTCCCCTCCCCTACTCCCTACTTAGCCAAGTCTAGTTCAGGCCCACTGCTGGTGCTAGCAGCCCTGACATGTCTTCTTGTCCTTCTCCTACCCCTTCATGGAGAGCAGCCTGACTGGCCTGCCTACCTCCACATTACCGTCAACCAGAAACTCATCGCAGCCTTCGTACTAGGTATATATATATATAAACACAGTGGAACCTCTGAATAAGGGATATATACCTTGGGAACACAGTGGAACCTCTGAATAAGGGATATATACATTGGGAACACAGTGGAACCTCTGAATAAGGGATATATACCTTGGGAACACAGTGGAACCTCTGAATAAGGGATATATACCTTGGGAACATTGATAGTGCCCTTTACTCAGAGGTGTCCCTTTCGGTGGTAATCGATTTATCAGTAGTATAGGAGGCTGAACTAAGTGTCCTTTATTCAGAGGTTCCAATGTACATTTTTAACCTTTGTATAATTATTATACATTTTGCTTCAAATTTGCATCGAAAGATCCTATGGCTCGTCTATAATCGCACGCCCCTGTGTTATGTAATTTTATTTTTACTGTCCAGGGCTTTTCACCCTCGCCATTCTCAAATCATGATCGTGAAATGCAAGCAATCAACATTACTACTCATCAGGACTACTATTTTCAATCTTCAAGTGTTGTGTTTTTGTGTGTTCAGCAGGTCCACGTATAATATTGTACTATGTTGTGTTGTCACCGTAAGGCCACCTTTTCTTAAATGTAAAACTTAAACACTCAGACACTCATGTCAACACACTTGGCTTTCACTCTCATCATCATTTTATCATCATTATAATTATTATCCTCATCATTCATCATGATTCAGTAAATATTTTGTTCACAAATCACGCCACTGGTGAGCCTTGGGGTACTGGTTTGGCGTGTGAGGGGTCAGAATTGGGGGTTCCAGAGTCAGGGGAACCTTTGTCCGTTGCGATATTCTTGTTCCCGCAGTTCCCCACTGCTTCTGGGGCCGATTTAGCAACTTTGAAATTCTTTTCTTCCTCTTCTCCCTCATGGGTCGGATTTTCCACGGTTCCCTCTCTGTCAAATTTCCCCTCCTCTGGTTCCCTCGAATCAGAACCCCTTCCCTTGTGTTTCCTCTTCTTATGGTGCCTTCTCTTGGAAGATGAAGGCGATACGGATTCGACTGAACGTTTCTTCCTCTTTTTCTTACTCTTGTGCTTCGCAGCTCGTTCTTCCCCCTCTGCAGTGGAAATATTCACGGAAATCTCGGTGTCTAGTCTGTTAGACTCGATGGCAGAGTCTCTGACTTCATCCTTCTCGCTCTCACTGCTCTGTCTCTCTCTCTTCCTCCTCTCTCGTCTCCTGCACACGAGAGACAAACAGATAGAGTGTGAGGTTACACCGTACAATTCTGTTGAAATTTTTGTGGCTAAACACGAGAGCAATAACTCATTACAGCACGCACGATTTTCAACAATTGTTCTCACATTGGCCAGGACCTGGAGGGCCAAGGAATGCACTAATTGAGACAGGCTCCTAATAAGACGAGGTCTATATTTGGAGCTGCCACCACCAACACCAAACAACAGGCAGAACCAGCGAAAGAAGGCTACGGAATCACACGCGGCTCGATACTCGTCCAAATACGAGAGTTGAAATTGAAAGACCAAGCTATGCATAATTATATATATGTACAGCTATGTACCGAGATTTTTATTGTAGCCAATTTGGCAACTGTGTGAAGATACGTAGCCACACGTATACATCTATAGCAGCGAGTATATATATACAACTTGGTACCATGTTATCTCACCCTACCCACTTCTTCACATGTTTCTAGCTGCTTAACTTATATAATGGACACTCTGAACTAAGGGTAATATACCTCTCTATCATAAAGGACATTTGCTTTGATCCAGTGTCATGCACTACCGAATAAAAGCCTCTCTATAAAGGAGAACTTCCATGGTCCCAACTTGTCCTCTATTTTGAGGTTCCACTGCACACAGAGAACTCGATACTGCCTTTGACAATCCCTAACACCAACCAGCCCACTGTAGCTAGTACTAGAAGCCGCGTCAAAAGCCACATCAAAGACACCAGTGCCCAACTTGTGCGGTTAGTTCAACACGGACTAGCTAGACTCAATACTCTGTCCAGAGACACTGACCATGTGCCAAGGTGTACCAAGCCCGTAGGTGACCTGCCTACAGCCTCACACACACACTTGCCAAGTTGGCTATGGGTGAAAACACTCCCGACCTTATCTCCATAATTTTTTTTATGATGCTGGATAATATTATACAGTTCCATGCCAGTCCCTATATAGCAGCCTGCAATCTCATCATCTTGTAATACCCCCGAAAATTTTCACGGGAAAAACGTTAATTAAAAAACGATAATTTTGTGGGACTATTTTGCGCTATACCTGCTGGTAGATCGTGAATGGCGTCTGCTTTGACTGCTGTAGGAACTCCTTCTCTCTCGTGATCTACTCCTTCTTCTGTGATGACGATCGTCGAAACTCCCATCTCTTGAACGCCTTCTACCAGTGACAGACTCAGATAGACTTCTGACAGTGCCAGATGGGTGATTTCAAACCTGCGATGCCTTTCTCTACTCCTGGAGCGACTCCTAGTCCGCTCGCTTCGGTCGTGACTGAAACACAAACATACAAGTCTCACGTGATGATGAATGTAACTAGTCATCATCTCCACTGGTACAGTGGGACCTCTAAAGTGTCTGGGGTTAAAACAAACCATTCTTGGAGGAAAAAAAGGTGCTATTATTAGAGGTTTCCTCATTTCAGGGTGTCCTTAGAGATGGGTTCCACTGTACGTGTACAATTGTAGGCTCCAAACCGTGAGCTTCGTCGTGAGGAGGGAGGAGGAGAGAGGAGAGATGCGAGGGAGATCGCGATCGGCTCTGGAAAAGGCTCCACCGGGATTCCGGAACACATGCAGAAAATTGCAGTGTTTTCCTTTCGGGCATCTCTTCTGATTGTACAGACCTGCAGGAGATCATAAAATTTTTCGATTCATTGGCAAAAATGTTTGCTGAGAAAATACTTATCCAGCAATAGAAAATGTCTATGCCCACAAAATTTCTTGGAGGGAGCTGTAATAGGCGACTCCCAAACCGTGAAATGTGGGAAACTTTGCCGCCATACATTTCGATAATATATGACCCACATCGGGAAACGGGACAGTGTCTCTCACCACATATGGCGTTCCTCCATCGCTGAATGGGACAGAACTGACACGAGAGCTGCCTCTGTGCATACCAGCGACCGTTAAACTTCTGGTAAGCTGCCGAGCACTCCTCCTCACTAGAGTAGGAAATGTGTATATGGCACGTATATATGCAGTGGAACCTCTCTAATCCAGACAGCAATGTGACAGAAGGAAGTTTCCATATTAGAAAGAGGTCTTTCAGGGATTAAAATGCATGCAAGAACTGTTCTTGGGGAAAGAAAAGGTGTCTTTATTAGAGAGGTGTCCTCATTTCAGGGGTGTCTTTAGAGAGGGGTTCCACTGTAGATGAGTATGTGGTGAAATATGAATTGATGCATGATCTCACTCTGTGGGCGGCTCACCTCTGATACTGGACATATACACTTCCCCGCAAATGAGGCTCGTAATTACAGGATACCTGGGGATTGCAGGTCGTGAATCTCATTAGTAGTTCACGCAGACGCACACACACACAGAGAAGGGAGGCGTCCAAACCTTAAACTGCACGACTTTTCCGACACATGCAAACTCTGGAAACACATCTTCGTAGAACGACCGAAATTGCTTGTACATGTCACCCTCTTCGTACTACAGAAAGAGTGTATATATGACACCCTATATTAACACAGAGGTTGAATCTATATTATACTGATGCAGGTAAACCGTAGGTACAGTTTAGCGCTACTTTGTGCTTTAGACTGTAGTATATTCATAACTCTGGGTCAAGGAAAGTAAGACAGAAAGAAACCTATATTAACACAGAGGTTGAATCTATATTATACTGATGCAGGTAAACCGTAGGTACAGTTTAGCGCTACTTTGTGCTGCTTTAGACTGTAGTATATTCATAACTCTGGGTCAAGGAAAGTAAGACAGAAAGAAACCTATATTAACACAGAGGTTGAATCTATATTATACTGATGCAGGTAAACCGTAGGTACAGTTTAGCGCTACTTTGTGCGTTAGACTGTAGTATATTCATAACTCTGGGTCAAGGAAAGTAAGACAGAAAGAAACCTATATTAACACAGAGGTTGAATCTATATTATACTGATGCAGGTAAACCGTAGGTACAGTTTAGCGCTACTTTGTGCTTTAGACTGTAGTATATTCATAACTCTGGGTCAAGGAAAGTAAGACAGAAAGAAACGATAGTACATGGCTACATACAATACCACCTTGCTAAGAAAACAGAAAACAGGAAAGAATATTAAATTTTATCATGCGGTGTCTGACCTCCAGTGCGGAGTCATCCCGGTCCCCCATACCCCATTCCGTCAGACCCAGACTGGAGTACATGGCCGGTATGAGGAGAGTGGTACTGGAGGCGGGGTGGGGATGGCGACGAGAGCAAGAGTCACCGAACCTACACGCACCCGTCTTTAGAAAGAACGGACAATTCTTTGAGTCCTGCAGGGATCATGTGAGCAGTTGATATGTCACGTGACTATCATGTGATGCTTCCAGAGTCACATAACAATCATTTAGATTCATACGACAGCAATGTGTCTCTGGTCACATGACAATTATGTATTCAATGTTCTAGAGTCACATGACAATCATGTGATGGATTTTCTTACTTTCTCCGTGCCATAGTTTCTCTCGTTTGGTTCTGTGTATCCGTCTGGTGCCAGTGGGTTGTGGGTTGGCTGATGATGTAATGGGATTACATAATGATTACGTCATACGTAAGAACCAGACAACCTTTTCAACGGCTGGCCTGTTTTCAGTGGTGAGGGCTTCTTGCAGACGTTCCTGATCGTATGGTTGGGAGAGGGTTAAAGATCACGCCATACACAGTGACAGACTAAAATCAGGACAAGACCATCACACAACGGGACGTCCCAAAAACTAACAGGACGTCATTTAGGAAAGTAGTAGGAGAGGATATTCAACTGTGCCACTATAATGAAGGTACGGAGTGAGGTAATTGGTAGGCGGAGCTACAAAAAAGTGTAGCCGTAGCAACCAATTCTGCAAAACGGTCCAAATTGTGGTATTCGAGTGGCGAAGTCTTCGGTGCGAGAATTCTATCACCTCTTTCTGCTGACGTTGTCTCTCTCTCTTCTCCTTTGCCTCCTTCTCTTTCTTCTGCAGCAACTCCCACTCCTCGCGGATCAGACGCTGGAGGAAGGGGAACAAAGTCGGTGATTAAGCGGGTAAGACCCTACTTATTTCACACGACCTCTCTCTCTTCTTTCTCTTTCTGCTCCTTCTCCTCTTTCTCTCTCTTCCTCCTGAATACATCCTGGGCTTTCTTCTCCCTCTCCAACCATGCCTCGTGTTCAAGCAACCTACAAAACCCATTCACACAAAAATAATATACAGTGAATAAGGGGCACCTTGAGGATTGAAAGCATCCTATATTAAGAGGTAATTATTATAAGACGCTAACGGAGAAGAACAGGTGTCCTTCATAGAGACATGTTCTTATTCAGAGGGTCTGTTTTCTAACCTCTCAGCTTCTTCTTTTTGTCTTATCTCATCCTCCAGCTTCTCTTCTGCTGCCAGTCTCTCACTGTGTCAGTGTGTAGGGATATAGGGAACTGGGAGGAGTGGAGAGAGTTAGCTCCTTACACGTATCCTGGCTGGCTCTCGACGGCAGCTCTATCTGCATAGAGAACAGTACATAGAAGTGTAATATAATTATTTAGCACCTGTGTGTGTGGTGTGTGCATGATTTGATCACCTTCTTCGCGTTTCAGTGCAGCTGTTTTTCTCTTCCTCCGCCTCCTCTCCTTGTTCACTAGAACCCTTCGCTGTCGGTGGCTTTACGTTATCACAGACATGTGGAAAAGGACAAAGGTCATTCGTGCAGCTTCATGCTACTTACTACCAATCGTAATTATTTATATGGCTATGCATCCAACACCTACACCTGGTTAACCCCGTACCTTAAGCTTTTCCATTCCTCTTCAGGGATCTGCATAATAATCACTCCAGCTTTCTTCGTCGCGTCTCACTCTCTGAAGCAGCGACGCAAGCGCATGCGTACGTAGTACTTGTACTAGCGCATGCGGAAAAATAAGTCATTAGCTACGCACACAACAACACTCGAGTCTACTTTATGTTTCTCATAATCCTGCGGCAGTACTGGGAGCTGAGTTCACTGAGAGCAGTCTCCAGTGACTTTGTAATGTGCTGCAGGTTGGCAGGATCAGTCTGTAGATTTTGCTGTCTCATCACCCCTGCAATCAACACACAGTAACGAACACATCTTTAGAACAGGAATAATTACTGGGCCAACTAAGAATAATATCTCTCCCTCTCTCCCTACCGTTGTCTTTCGTGTGAAGTCTGAGGGTGAGTGAAGGATCGGCCTGTTGCTGAAGAGAGCGGCTGGCTAGCTGGACATCCAGTCTCCACTCCAAGTTGTGGTAGTGAGGAAGATCCATTGTCATCTGGGAGAGGATCGCTCGGACCTCGTGGCAGTTCTCCTGGTAGAGCTGAGTGAGGGAGGGAAGAGTAGGGAGGGAAGGAGGGAGGGAGGGAGGGAAAGTAGGGAGGGTAGGGAGGGCAGTGAAACCGACCCTCTGAAGAAACCACAAACCTCTCTCTTTCTGAAACACAATTCGTGTTACCTCTAAGTAAAGGACACCTCTGAATAAAAGACACTTTCAATTTCCCCAGGGTCTCCCTTATTCAGGAGTACATACACGGTACACAACACTATATACTCCATAATTACTAGTTAACTCTATATTATATTCTTGCACTAATTCACATCCCTCTTCCAAATTTTTCCTCCCTAGAACAACGGGAGATCTCCTACCTTCAACAAGTGTTGGTTTAGTTCCTCTGAGAATCCCAGTACCATGATAGAGTCCAGGAAATCGATCTCACTCACCTGTATACATACATACGTACTCAATAGCATCATGAAAACCTCGCTACAGTTGCTGAGGGTGTATATGAGAGAGGACCAACGTACCATGAGCTTTGAGCACTCTGTGATGAGATACATGAGCCCCTCCACCCCATGTTGGACTGTTTGTGGATCCACTTCTAGCTTTTCTGCAGTCATACCATAGATTGTATTGGTTACCGGTGATGGCTAATACAATACTCATTCAGTACGTCAATACTCACGGCCGGCAGACTGGTAGAGCTTGGGGTTGGTGCCTCTCCTGATGAACTCCAATGAAATCTTGCAGAACTCCTTGACGACTATGGGGGCGGGGTGAGAAAGTAATGGAAGCCACATGACTGCAGTTGCGATTGAGGCTCACCTTCCACGTCGACTTGTGTAAGGAACCCCAGGTGGACCTTGTGCTCTTCAGAGAGTACGAGCAGCATAATATTCAACCGATGACAAGAGTAGCAGAGAAGAGAGGAGAAACACAAATCACGTGAATTTTCCAATTGAAACGCACCAAACAGCAAAACACGCGCATGCGTTGTTCTTGCTAGTGCGCGTGCGCGTATCTGTCAAACATGGAGAGAAAACGTCGAAAAGCCTCGTCAAAGGCGGCCCCCTCCGTGGTTGAAACGAAGGCAGAGCCCGGGAAAAAGCCGGCAAAGCTCGTTCTCAAGACTCCAGCTGCACTCAGCCCGCCAGGTAGATAGAATCATCGATCCTATGCCTACTAAATTTGACCCTTCACCTCTCTAGCAGAGAAGAAACCTCGAGTATCGAGTCTGTTGGACGAATGCCTGTCTTCAGAGACGCCGGAAGAAGTTCTAGAGCAGCTGCTGTCTATCGCAGGTCCAGACGTGAGGCAGTTGAGACTGGTGAGTGAGAGGAGTTTGGGGGTTCTGCGTGAGCTGTGGAGAAAGTGGAGGGGAGGGGAGACGTGTGCACGGTGATTGTGAGGGTGTTTGTGGAGCTGGTGACGAGTGGAGGTGGGGAGTCTGGTGAGGATGAGAGGGACTTTGCACTTCAGCTTGCCGAGCATGGTAAGTCAATTCACACGGGTTTTTAAAGTTTTTGCTTTTTTCTCTCAATTTTTTAGAATCACACATTTTAGACTCCGTCCACACATTCAGCAACTCTTTAACCACCCATTCCACCGCTTTTTCAAAATCCGCCATCCACACAGCTTTCCACACACAAATTTACTTTATAAATATTTCTAAAACTCATCTCTTTTGGCAGAGTTGGACAGTGTCAAGGTGTCTGGGCTGGCAGCTGTAACAAAACTATCGCAGATGGACCCTTCCCTCATACCCAACGCCCTAAAACTCGCCCATAAGGTTGAAGTCTGACTAGTTCTCTGATCGGGTTTTGAGCTGTGTGTGTTTGCCTGTAGGAAGTGTACTCTGTGCACCACGCGGTCCGCGTCGAATGCCTCAATCTGATTGGTCAGTTGAGTCACGTGACCTCCGACTCTGAAATCTCATTGGTCACTCTGGAGGAGTACTGCGCAGACCCCGACCCCCGTGTTCGGGCCGTATCTCTCCAAGGCTTGGTGAGTGGCAGTAATGGTGGTGCTTATTACTCTCTGCTGTTGATATGTAGCTGGAGAAACAGAGAAGTGGGGTGGTACTTGGAAAGTCTGTATACCAACAGGTGGGTATATATACGTATATATATCTAAGGGTGGGCTGATATTTCCCACTGTAAGTTTTTCCATCAAACTGTTTTGTAGTGTCAAAAGTACCAACAACAAGACTTACAAGTAAAAGCATAATGTGGGCAGTACGAAATAGCTGTGTTTTTTAAAAATTTTTCCTGGTTGTTTGTATAGGCATGTGACTCCCTACTGGATGATGATGAAGCTGTTAGAACGGTGGCTGTAAAGCTTATATCCGCCATAGTTCACGAGACCCCAGAAACCACTGTGTCTCTACCCCCAAAACCGCACACTCCTGCGAGGGAGGCGAGGATGTGTGACGATGCGTTTGCCCGCGTGTGCGACCTCGTCAACGACGTGTCGATGCCGGTGAGGGCTCTGGCGGCCGGCCTCCTGGGAGACTTCCATTCCGTGAATCCCCAGCTCCTGGAACAGACTCTGGACAAGAAACTCATGTCTCATTTGAAGGTATACAAGCATAACTTACGTACAAAAAATTGGGGATATATTATTATTATAGATCACAAGTTTAGAAATTTAAAAAAAACCAGCCAAAGTTCTGCCATGTCTCCTCCCAATCAGGGTGTGAAGAGTGACCATGAGCGTCAGAAGGAGAAGCATGCAGCTGGGGGAGGAGCATCTGGCTTCGACTCCGGGCGTACCTGGGGCTCGTCCGTTCCTAAGGTAACTGTAGTAGTACGGTGGAACCCCTTCAATTATGGGACAGAATGAAGTGTCTGGTCAAGAACTGTTCTTTGGGGGGGAAATGTTCCCTTGTTTTCGTTTCGTGGGTTCCTTACTTAGAGAGGGGTTCCACGCTGTACAGTTTCTATTACGTCTGGTTCCCATGTTTCCATACCCCTGTTCTAGCTGGATATGGACGTGGAAGATAGAAGCCTGATGAGTGCGGGAGCGTGCGGAGCATTTGTACACGGGCTGGAGGACGAGTACTTGGAGGTTCGCTCTGCGGCCGTCACCTCCATGTGCCAGCTCGGAACCAACTCCCTGTCCTTCGCCGCTCAGTGTGTCGACTTTCTAGTTGACATGTTCAACGATGAAATCCAAACAGTCCGGTTTGTACCCCTTCCTCACACGGGGTGATTGATTTATTCGTTAATTAACCCTCTCCAGACTCAGCGCCATTAACAGTTTGAGGCAGGTGAGTGCCACGGTTCAACTCAGAGGAGACCAGATGGAGACTGTTCTTGGAGTACTGGAGGTAAGTAAACCTCTTCGTTCTGAACAAACCTCTGATGAATATGTATAATTATATATAATATTGCATTTGCTATGTATGTGCCACAATTGCCAGGAGACCTCGGCTGAGATTCGAGAAGCGATGCACTCGCTACTGTCGACGTGTCAAATCACCACTGTCCCTGGACTGCGAACCACCGTCCACAACCTTCTGGACAATCTCAAGAAGTATTCCTCCGACAGAGAATCCATTTGGAGGTCTGCATTACATGTGTACCATACCGGTACGTGTATGTCTGTATGTATGTATATTTGAGGTGCATAATTTCGTGGTTTCTGTGAGGAAGATTGAGTGGGTGTGGGTAACTGAAATTGCACTGTCTGTGATTCAAAACAGCCAATCCGAAGCAGCTTGGAAATTTGGCACTGTACGTAAATATTGTGTGACTTTGCCTCGTAACCTTTGCTTTTGTTTTCATGTCCCCCTCCTCCCTCCGTCCGCCCGTCTCCTCCGCAGATGTCTCCAGAAGCTAGGAGATCACCACAGTCACCTGGTATCGTGTCTGGTTCCCGAGCTACTCAATTCTCATCCCTTTCTCATGGGCAAAGAGCCCGATGTTGACGACCCAGCCTGTATCCCCCACCCTTTATTGTACAGTGTAACTTTTGATTCAAGGGTGTAGTTGCCTTCCATCGGTTTTCTAGTGTCGTTCTGTGCGCTGCTGCTTTGCTTTCATGTCATACATATTATGGTACAGCTTTCTAAGTGTTGCCCTGGCTTATACACTGCTTTGACGGTCGAGATGTATAAGGGGCCCTTGGTTCCAAGCAATAATGTGCTACGGCAAGTAAATGATGCAGCACATTATAAAAGCAAGGCAAAGCGAGCGAGCAATTCAAAGGCACAACACCTTAAAAAGAGCTGCCATAGGTATGTATGGCGAACCCATGACACTCTGCTCTCTAGGCCAACGTTCCAACTGTAGCCACTCCCAATGTTAGCATTTCCTCAACTGTGGCTCACGTCAGACGTGTGTATACTGATCCTGGTGTTGAATGCAGCCGCCCTCTGCCCCACGATCCCTCCCCTCCTCCCCAGTCACGTCTTCCGACACTACACTTACCTCAGAGACGCCCTCCCTCACCTCATACCCCACATTGCCGTGAGCTACGTAGTCTCGCCCAATATCTCACTTCTGAACCAAATACAGTGGAACCTCAAAATAAGTGACACTCTGGGACCATTAGATACACCTGAGGTGTCTTTGTGGATCAAAACAAGTGTTCTTTAGGCATAATGTAATTTCAGTTGTTGATCTTGTTGTTTACATGTACATTTTGTTATGTTTTCCTGTTTTATCTGTAGGTTTTGTAGTTTCTGGAGGTTTACTATATAGTAAACCCCGTCGAGGTTTACTACGGGAAATAGTAAACCTCGGCTTTGCAATCTGATTGGTCAATTCGAACCTAGCTCACTCTAAATACAGTGGAACCTCAAGTGTCTTTGTATAGGACTGGATCAAAACAAGTGTTCTTTAGGAAGTGGGGTATTTTTAGTTCAGAGTGTCAATTTGAAGAGGTTCAACTGTAACGAAAACATTAGCTATTATTGTACTGTATGTAATGTGTATGTAATCATTATACATGTAGTTTTATGTATTATACATGTAGTTTTCTGTTTGGTCCAGGTTGGTGTGCCTTCCAACTCCGTGTCTAAGCTTGGACTACACACAGGTTTGTTTGTTTTACAGATGTGGTATATACGGGTCACAAGATTTACGTTAGCTTATAAATTTCACGACTACTGTACATACTCAGTTTATTGTTGGATAAGCGTCAGAATCTGTGTGTGTGTGTGTGACTGCAGATCATGCCGTGGCTCATGGATTCATGCAGCAGGTGTTCTGTCGGGCGCAGGCAACTCGTCCCCCCTCCTCCCCCTCCCTCCCCTCCCCCTGCTCGCTAGCTCACAGACACCAAGTCCTCGCCACCTGCGTCTCTGACCTGGTCCGCGTCGGGAATCTGGACGACCAGTTGTCCGATCGCGCAAACTGTGCGGCCACCTTTCTACAGTGTCAATTACTAGGTGAAGAGGTAGGTGTGTCTCTTACATATCATGTGGTTGTCATGTGACTGTCACGTGACCCTGCAGATTAGTCAGGCTCTCTCGGAAGACTTGCTTCTGTTGCCTAGCGACGGGAGATTGGGCCCCGCCCACTCCGAGAAATCAATTAGAGAGCTGACTATACTCTCGTATCGATTGGAGACACTGTGTCGGGGGCTGGGGGCGGAGCTAGTGGGCAGAGTCAAGATAGCACGATTGGCTGCAAATGCGATGCAGTTACTACTGGCAGTACAGCTGGACGTGGATACCGAGAAGAGGTTTGAAAGTGAAATGTACAAATCTCAAATGTATGGGTATAATGCAGGACAACCTGTGTCATCCCTAAGTAGTAGCTACTGTACTTAGTTGATAGTGCAAAAACTTTTGAGGTGTAAAGCTTTGCGGATAAGTATGTATGGAGAGGACCAGTTTGTGTCTTGGAGTTGTTTATCAGTGTAGCTCAGTGTCAGAGCACTATATTTCCACCGATCTTTCAATCTGTGGAATTATAATCCAAGAATGTTTGTGAAAAATGTTGAACATGATGTAATCGCTACAATAATGGAACTGATTTTTGTTTCGCACAGTAAGGAGTTCATGGACATGAAACTGAAATTTCAACAGCGCCTAAACGCCCTAACAAGGTATACACCATTTCCTCTTTTAATTAAAGATTCCTCATAGAGTCAATATTATGTTTGTGTATTGTTCATTTCTCGAAAAGGTGTTTTGCTGGTGGAAATCTCGCTCTCCCACAAGTCGTCAAGCCACTGGACGACATAGACTATGTCACCATAGCAACTGACTCACTCGTGGAGAGCCTTCAGCCACTAATTGCCGTGAGCTTATTTACATAGTTAGCGAACAAAGGGAACCCGCCTGCTCGTATGAATTGTGCAATTATATTTATAGACGGCACAATTTTGCTATCATGTTTACTCACCAATAATGCATTCATTCTAGTAATCGTATTTTGTAGGATCTTACGCATGGTCAAAGTATATAGCCATACATTACCGCTACCCTAACCCAACTAGCTTGACAAATTTCTCATCTTGCAGGCTCCTCTTTATCCCTCTCTGTGTCCGAGTGATCTGGTAGCTGTTAGAATGGCCAGAGCAACTATTCATGAGCCGCAGAACTTCTCCCAAGATGAACACACCAGGTTAGTTTACAAACACCCCTCCCTCCCCCATCATTGCCTAGTTTAATAGCGCATAGTTTTCAGCCTCATTCTTCAATATGCAGTTAAACCTCTATAAAACTTTGATGCCCCCAAGGTGTCCATTATTTAGAGGTTTCTGTTTGTAAGAATTGTCTTCTTCCTACGTCTAAATAAGGACACTTTATGTTGTCCCTCATTAAGTGGTTCGTTTATCTCTTTCACTTCTCCCCGCTCCCCTCCTCAGGTTCGTCTACAGTCTGGCTCTATCAATCCCGGTCCAGGCGACTCTCTACAACGTTGCCAGGCCGACAGATGTTGCGGTGCAGCTGCGGTTCCCGGACGGACGCCGTCTCTTCTTCACCCCCAAACCCAGCGACATTCGTAGCCTGGGTCTACACGAAGACAGACTCGATACTTCCGTCGTTACTTCACACGGACTGTGGACAGGTTCGCTTCTATCCATTTCAGCGACCCCCCTCTCCCTCTCTCTCTCTCCTCCGTGCAAAAAGATTTCTATTTCACATTTCAGATCCTTGTCAGGTGGAGTTGTGTGTCGGAATGCGGGTCCACACAGATGTACCGGAGACCACACGAATTTCACACACACCGGCCAACAAACACACCGTCTCCTCAATCCCCCGTTCCAATTCCAATGGAGTCGGGTCCCACTCCGAGGACAGTATGGACCCGGGACACTGCTTCCTGGCCATCAGTGACGTCGTGAAGATAAACATTTTCCCCCAGGAGACTGCTTCGCGCTCTTTCAATGTCTTTGGAGGTCCCTAGCTCTTAGTGGTCTGGAGAACTCATTCTTTCAAGATTATTACCATTACTATCAACACATTCTCAGCAAGCACAATACGAGTGTCTTATGTAATTCGATACACTAGGTGGGTACGCCCTCTTTGTGTTATATATATATATACCTATTTTAAGAACACAGAAGTTGATATTGCTCAAGTATAGGGAGTTTGTTAGTGCCAAGTATGGTACCATGCTGTGACCTGTCTCTTTATATTGTCTATGATTAGATAGCAAAACGACTGGGGGTGTCCCCCGTCTACCTGTCGCCAAGGAAACACAACATCCTCATCCACCTATTGGAAGCAAAAACTGTAACAGAATTGAGCGTGAAGTGCAAAACGACTTGCCTTAGCTTTAACATCCAGTACCGTTGAGGCAATAGATAACTTGCTAGTAGACGGTTTCTTCACTACCCTATAATACAATAAACAATTTCTTTACACGAGTTTCGTAACACCACTGCCTGCATGACGATGCTCACGTTAACAGTGTCTTATAGAGGAGTTTGCCCGTCGAAAGGTAGGGCTTCACCTCGTCCTCGTACTGAAACAGGTTTTGCGAGTTTGTCAAACTCGATTTGCAACACGTATATACCTGGTTGACAGGACCGCCCAGCGTGATGTGTGTGAATACTTTGAATAGAAACTCCGAGCGATCCTTGGCACCGAATACGTCGTAATTCTCGCTATCCTTTATTATCAGTACCTATTACACAAAGTGTGAAAAAATGTTTTAAATTATTTGTGTGTCCCATTCTCTAAGGACACCCCGGAAATCATGACACCTCTAACTATGGGAACCATTTATTCTTGCAGTTCTTGCTACTCTCTGAAATAAGGACACCTCACTAATAATGACACTCCCAGTGGTGTCCAGATTTAGATTGACCTTTCTTAGTTCATCTGAGACCAAGAAATTGTCGTACATTTCATCGAAACACTTGACTATGGCTCCATTCTCTCGTACTATTCCTGTGCGTAATATAATATAATATAGTCAAGGTTTGAGACGAACACACAAAGATCATTGTAATAATACCACTGCTCTTTAGTCTATCGAAGAAGTTCATTGATAGAAGGGTACATGGAACTTGGTCCACTTCAACTGATGTCACTGCAGACGCTGCAAACAGTGGATCTCTTATGATGGACACCCTGAATGACACCTCTCTATAAAGGCACTATTATAATTTTTTTAAAATGGGGATCCTATTTTCATGTAGTACATGCAGCTTTTATGTGCATACCCATAGACAGTGGGGCAGGGTGCCCACTGGAGCTTGGCATCTGTATAATATAGGGGTGACAATTATGAAATATTGAGCCTCAAAACTAATAATTCTCAGCACTCACTGTTAAAACAGAGTTTACTACGGGGCTTTGGAAGAAATCCTGCAAGTAAATATTATTATCACAATAATGGCCAATACAAACATTTACTTCTTGTACCAGTGTAAACGAATCCTTCTGGTAGGACTGAAAGTGACTGTTGTACAGGAAAGTTGCAAATTTCATCCTCCCACTCAGACCCCTGTGGTCAGTCAATATGCTGGTGTTTTTGACAGCTCCAGAGTTGGAGTTTTCGCACCACTTCTCAAAGAGCTCCGCTGTGTCCTTCGCTTGAGCTCGAACCTCGCTTTCAACGTCCCTCGGCAGCTGATGAAACTCAAATCTCTCCTCCTCTCCCATTTTTCTTCACGGTGGTCCGGATATTTCCTCCGCGAACTGCGCGGCTTGTCGTATACGGATTTGCGCGCGCCGCCGCCGGAATGAGATCCGGAAGTATCCGGAAGTATCCGAAAGTGCGTGTCCTTTGTCCCCATAAAGTCAGTGTTGTTTTGACGTGCGAGTTCTGCGCAGCCAAGGTCTTATTCACAACTAAACTGTGTTCGTCGAGCCTCTACAACCTTTAACGCTAACAGGAGACCTCGTTTTTGACCTCAGTACAACGAGAGCGAGCGTAAATATGGCTGGAGGAAAGCAGAGGATGAGACTTGCCAGCAAGAAGCACAGTAAGAACGTGAACGCCAGAGGGAACGTACCGAAATCCCTTGCAGTAAGTGTTTACCGTTGGATAATATGATGAGTTCCATGTTCCGTCCCGCAGAAAGACGAAGAGGACAAAAGTCCAATCGGGCCATACTTGCTAGCCTTCTTCGTGTTCGTTGTGTGTGGTTCGGGTAAGCTACCGAGCAGTTTTTCTATGTCTTTGTGATCATTCAGTGTAATGGTGCATTTGGAACTTGAGCCAGAAACGTACCCGATGCATGTGACCACTTAGTAGAATTTTTTCTTATTTGCATGTGGCGGTGGCACATACTTGTGGTTGCTAACCAGCAGCTTCCTTTCCGTGCGTGCGTGTGGCTTACTCTGATTGGTCAGTTCAAACTTCCTCCACTCTTCCTCTCTGTAGCCATCTTCCAGATTATTCAGAGCATCAGGTTTACTTGACTGGCAAGATTCGGACCGGAAAACTGGAGCAGCCCCCATATCTCATCACCCACACACAACAAACTGGCCTTGTTACTTGCATGCACACACCAACAACGTCATTGTCATACACATTTCAAAAATACTGAATTTTGAATCATGAGACGACATTGTCAGTCGGCTAGAGTTCTAAATGGAGCACACTATTCCTTCTTTTCTTTGTCACGATAGTGGAGGAACACGAACGTGAAGAAGCAGAGGCCAATCATCATGGAGAAGGCACTCATGTAGTACGGATACGCGGAGGGTATGAATCGTTCGTACTGCGTATGTTGAAACGGCCGCACCGAAACCTGTGTCGTGCTGAACAGGTGGGTGTAACCGATTCGATTGTAGTCCACTTTGAATTGGAACACTCCGTACACGTCTGGTAGCATGAAATCTGCATAGTACGCTTTCTTGTTCGCCGTCTTGTTCAGGTACGTGCGGACAAACGGGTCGATCCGGAAAAACTCCATTTGCACGTCGGTCAACATGAACGGTTTCCACTGCCCTCGCACCAGCTCCTCTATCACAATCTCATAGTGAACGTTGTCCTTGATGGTGTAGGCACTCGGAGGCTCCTTCTCGCCGATCTTGTGATGCTTTACGGAAGACACGCGAATCACTCCCTTCTCCTTGAAGACCCACTGCGAAATGGCCTTAGCGAGCTCTTGATTGCAGCTCTGTTTGAACTCAGAGCCTGAACGAACAGACTTCAGCACAGGTGACGCGAAGAGTTTGTTGCTGAAAAAGTCAATCGACCCCGAAAAAATGACGCGAGCATTGTTTCTAGCCTGGAGCCCAGCGATCAGCAGCGTGCCCTTTCCGACTGCATGAGGATACTCCTTGATTGGATCCCCAGGAAAATAAGAGTAGGAAGTGGTTGTCCCTGTCATTATCTCCAGAATGAGGGGGTTATCTGGATCGGCAGTCATCCCCACACCCTGAAAAAGAGCCGGTGTTTTTGTCTTTTTTCCAACAATAGTCTCGGCATCGATAACAGAGCCAGGATCGACCACTAGGAGTGTATGATCACCGCGATCCTTGACGTCATAGTTCAAATGGTCAATCACAGCGGTGCCCCTCTCGTCTAGCTCGATCCCAACTTCCATCCCGAGGTCCCTCAAAATGTCTCCGATTTCAGTGCTCACTGCTACCAAAACGTTCCCAGCTCCATTGTCTATGAAATCGGTGATGGCTTGCACGTCAACCGTCCCGCCAAACTCCTCTACGGAGGGCGCGAATATAATGAGGTGGTCATAGAGATACTCGCCGAACTTCGAGAGCGCCAGGTTCGGGTCATCCGCCAGCTTGAAGGTGAGCTGGCAGCCGCGAGATTTTAGGTCCTCGAAGAAGATCGAGTGTGTGTCTTTCATGTAGAGGTTCTCCAGGAGGACAAGCGTTTTCTTGGGAAGCGTGGACTTGCACTGAGAGACCGAGAGCAGCGCCAAGAGGAGAAACACACTGCGCGAGAACGACTCCATCTTGTCTCTCTCGCTCACCACGTGTTAAACACGCATGCGCGGTTTGAGTTGTTATGGGTCAAAGGTCAACTATCACGTGCATGGTCACGAAGGTAAGGCCAGGTAATTAACGTGACTCTGAGTTTTGCGTTTTCTTCTGCTGGCTGTATTACAGCGTTCTCTGACCATGGTGAGGAGTTTCAGGGAACCCGTTGTTTGTTTTTCAAAGAGTCTCTCGTGTGTACAGTCCGGTCTGGACACGATTCCTGGCCAGACGGGCTTCCTGGTGGTAGGAGCGGACGGTGCAGTGGTTCAGGTTAGCTACATTACTGTATAATATACAGCGGAGCTCCTCTCTAAATATATACATCCCTGAAATGAAGATACCTCTCTAATAACACGTTAGAAGAGCTATTGCAGTGGTGGCAAGTATGCCATTTTAAAACCATGCAATTTCACCCTTGAAATAAGGACACCTCACTAACAATAGGGGCGGTTCCCTATTGTCCCATTTGTGTCCGTATTAGAGAGGATCCAGTAGCTCTAAGAGAGTCTCAATTTGTGATTGTCAGTGTCTTAGTCGGCAGGTGAGCTCCAGAACGATGAACACACGGCGGCAATAATGCTCCAGATTGTCAAGAGCTCCAGCAAGCTGCTGGGGACCATATCAGGAGAGGGGAAGGGAGCATTTCATCGGGTCTCAGGTATATACACAGTCAGTGTAACACCCAGAACGGACATACGATCTAGCAGCCAAACCAAATTATGGCCACTAACTAGTACTCGTATCTACACAAATCCTTGACGGTGTATATATAAAATCAGTACAACACTGAAAAACTATATACTCCATTCTTAATTATTATTATTATTATCTCTCTATCATAGTTACGTACAGGCATCACTCACTGGTAGCAAGTGTTTGGAACCAGAAGATCTACATTGTCAAGAGAATTAACCGTGAATAGACCAACTTGTGTTGTGTGCATGTGTGTGTTAACCAAGAACAAAACTTCATATTAAAAGCAATGATGCTATATAATTATGTATATACATTGCACATCCCAATATACTAAGTACTACTGTACTTGGTGATACTATTGTGAGCGTGGAAACTCAAACCTAATCTCGGAATCGCTAGCTTTCTTTCTTGGCCGGCTTGGGAGGCAGTGCAGGGTAGCAGGCAAACTGTGCCAGGATGATAGTGTTCATGAGGAAAGAGGAGGTGAACGTGGCAAGGATGATAGGGTCCTGCGTTTCCTGGAGCGTCGTGAAAATTCGGGCCCCCGTGCCCAGCCAGTTCATCGTGCACGTGATGAGGGACAGCTGCCCCGTGGCTCCGTTTTTGAACGTCGTAACAATCTGCGACAACTGCAAGTGTGAGAAATAATGAGAAAAATACGTAAAAATTGTGATCTCTGAGTACTATATACTGTATATTATACTATGGAAAGGGAATGTACAAAAATGGTGAGATAGGTCTACGGAATAGAGGAGGAAAGGGTGTCTTACCCTACTGAGTAGCATCATGGGGATGACTGAGGTCTGCAGCATGCTCAGAGCATTAGGGGTTGCAAGACCCGACACGAGGTACAGGATGACGCCGGCAAAGCAAGGCAGGAACACCAGGAGATAGACGGTCTGCTTGTCGTAGACAAACATCAGAGCAAGAAGAACCACCACTTGGATCGCTATGAAAAAGCTCTCTCCCCATGAACTGCAACGGGAAACATAGAACACCGCATGTGTACAGATAGTGTGAGAGATTACACGAAAGAAATTCTACCTAAATGCAAATCCCTTGTGGTGGTTGTATGCGCATGTAAAGGTAGCGGCAGCCAGTTCAAGAAAGGTAGCCAAGTAGCTCAGGTTCTCCACTGAACCTGCCTTCACACACTTCAATATCTGCGGCACCTTGACTGGAAGACACGACACACGGCCCCGGATTATTGGAGAGTTCTTTACGGACTAATGAACAAAAGTGAGGGTAGACGCGATTAATTACGTGGGGGGTTTCAGTCCTGACGCGATTAATTACGTGGGGGGTTTCAGTCCTGACGCGATTAATTACGTGGGGGGTTTCAGTCCTGACGCGCTGTAATTGCTGCAGCCGTTTATGGTTCTCTGTCATGGAAATGAGACCAAACACTGGGATTCCTACAAAGGGTATGTGAGTCTCCATGGCAATGACTGCTTTTAAATGAGCCTAAAATTCCTATTTCTCACCGTTGCATACACCGTGGAGCCCCTCTCTATGGACACCCGTGAAATAGGACACCTCACATCTTTTCTTTCCCCCGGGGGAAGTTTCTTATATGCAATTTAACCCCTGAAATAAGGACACCTCACAAACCTGGACACTCTTCTCTCCCATTGGTGTCTGGATTAGAGGAGTTCCCAATAGTCCCAAGTTAATAGCAATAGTCTATAGTTTTGAGATGATTCATGCATCTGCACCCCACCATAATGTATGCATAAGACATTACCTAGCACTGAGCCTAGAATGATGCCCAGGCTTAGTAGACGACTGTTGAACAATTTTAGACATTGCCCTGTACAGAATAGAGAAGTGTTTTCATTACACTGCAAAAACGGGAGTGAGAAGATGAAATCACCGTCAAAGATATTGTAGTTGACGACAACCTCTTCGTAGCAGTCTCCAGGAAAGAAAAAGGTGAGGGGGCCTTTCAAAGACTCCATTTTTCAGCTCGCATAGGCACGTGAGGTCACACTGCGCAGGCGCAGTGGACGCGCAGCAGCCAGCAGGGTGGGGTGGGGCAGGTGCACATTGTAGTGTCGGTCAGCTCAGTTCTGCAAGTTGAGCGGCCATGCACTGTACGAGCAGAGAGACGGCAAGGGTGCTAGCATCACTCGGTACTCTGGGGCTGGCGTTGGCTCTCTACGCAAACTCGCTGGCCGGGGATTTCGTCTTCGATGATCATTCAGCCATACAAGTCAACCCAGACGTCAGGTGAGCCGCGCGCTGCAGGAATCCTGACAAAAGCCACGAGTGGGCGTTTGCAGAAAAAGCTCCACTGTATGCATATACCCTTTATATTCTCCACATTATAGAACCAACACCCCCCTGAGCTCAGTGTTCAAAAACGACTTCTGGGGACTCCCACTGTCGCATGCAGAGTCGCACAAATCCTACCGCCCACTGACAGTTCTCAGCTTCAGACTCAACCACCACCTCCACGGACTGTGGGCTCCCGGGTTTCATGCAGTCAATGTTGCAGCACACGCAGGAGTCTGCGTCCTCTTCTTCTGGGCTTGCTTGGGGCTTGGAGCAAGCTTGGCTCCCAGTCTGTCTGCTAGTCTACTGTTTGCGTCCCACCCCATCCATACAGAGGCTGTGAGTCGGCCAGAACTCTCAATTACACACTCACACCTGCCAGATACCCATGCAAATCAGCTCAAGCTCACTTCACTGTACAATAATAGTGGAACCTCTGAATAAAGGACACATCTCTGTGTGACTTGGTTTTTATTTACCTCCGATTAAGGGACACCTCTGGATAAAAGGCACTTTCAAAATGTTCCCAAAGTGTCCCTTACTCAGAAACTCCACTGTATTTCTTCTCCAGGTTGCCAATATTGTCGGTCGTTCTGAGCTATTTGCAGCGATATTCTTCCTCTTGGCACTCATATCCTATCAAAGAGCCGGCAGAAAAGACACCACTACACCCTCTGCCTGGATATTTCTAACTGTGGCTCTGTCTGCAGTTTCGCTGCTCTGCAAAGAACAGGGCGTGACTGTGCTTGGCCTGTGTTTGGTGCTAGAGGCTAAAAATTTTCTACTGAAACCTGAGAAAATTGTTCCAGTGCAGTCAAAAAACAGGTAATATTTTCTGCCAGTACTATGATGTATATAGAGCCAATACAAGTGTAACATCTTTTTGTTTACAAGAGAGGAATTTGGTAATTGTTCTGCTTGTCTTTTGCGCTAGTACAAAGGTCCCTAGGGTCCCTCCCACAGCCATAAGATACCATGTGACTGCGAACCTTGTACCGTCTTAACCTCTGCATCTGCTTTGTCTAAGTGTTGACGGAAATTCAAGGCATGTTTAATAAGGAAAAGTGATCCGTATTATTAGACTATTGTGTAATGTGGACTAGTGTGAAATTTTACTTGTGCGTATATAGCCTGCATGGTGTTTGAGGTGTTGAAACCTAGGGGAGGCATACCCATATTCATAACTGGGACATATTGAGGAAGAAAACTTACAAAGAAAATTTTTGTCGCAGATTGCTTTCCCAAACTGTATACAAATTTTCAATGGTCTCCACTCAGAAATCTTTCAAAAAATCAATATTCCAAAATTCGTGAATATTTTCTCTGGAGAGGGTGTGGCCGTTTGGTATACACAAACAATATGACCTAATCCCACATTCCTCCCTCAGAATAAGCTGGACAGGTCATCTGTTGAGATCATCCGTTGTTCTCTCTGCGATCGCCGCTCTCCTGTTCATCAGAATCTACCTCATCGGCAGAGGCACGCCCACTTTTGTGGACTCAGACAATCCTGCTGCATTCTCGCCTCACTGGAAGACCAGATTCCTCACTTATTCCTATCTCTGTGCACTGAATGTATGGTTACTGCTGTTGCCTTCACAACTATGTCACGACTGGTCAATGGGGAGCATACCACTAGTAGAATCGGTCGCAGATTACAGAATTTTGGCCTCTCTATCTCTGCTAGCTGTTACTCTGACAAGCTGTACGCTTCTGGCACGCAGAGGTAAGCGAGCTTGTGTGACATTGTAACTCGATACGAGTGGCTAATTAAGAGGATAATAACCTTAGATTAAGAGTTGAACGGTAAATTTCAATGTTCAGATGCACATTCCTTGCATTCTTTGCAGTGATCAGCCACAAGAGGGTAAGAGATTGTGGGTGGACGGAACTATCACGGTCATTCCATGCTATTAACAGTCAGGGAAACAAGAACCTTAACAACAATAACACACTCACGGTTCAAAAATTGACCCTCTTTCCCACCAATACCAAGAAGAGACCCTCCAATCTATTGGAATGGAAGCGGTGGGGACTTCGTTCAAAGTCTTCGGTTCTATTACTGGTGTCGTTGTCATGGGTTGTCATCCCATTCCTCCCTGCCTCCAACCTCTTCTTCCCAGTGGGGTTTGTGGTGGCTGAACGAGTCCTCTACCTCCCGAGTATGGGCTTCTGTCTCCTGGTGGCTCTGAGCATTAACTCCTTCAGGACCAAGACAGTAAGTCTTTAACCCCTAACACCGACAAAAACTTTATGCATAACATAACAGACCATTTACCTGCTTACTTAACCCTCAAGAAACACACCATTGTTGTGTGTTATTAACACCCACATCACTCTTCCTGCTTCACATCCACATAGTGTAGCTTTGTTTGTTTAACGCATATTAAACTCTGTCGGTCTGGACGTCTTTCATATTCACTTTGATCCACAATACCCTTGACCTTTCCTGGCTACTGGTGGGTACCCTCTATCATGTGACCACTGAAGTGAATTTACTGGGAATGCTCTATGCAGGAAGCTGGAGCAGCATTTCGAAGGTCCCAGCCAAACGATAAAAGACCCACTCACATCCAAATACTCTTTGAGCCTCTGTTGATCAAAGAGAGTATACAGGTGTACTGTGCCGTTTTTCATAAGGAAATCGTTTCTGCTACACCACAGTCCTGCCAGGACTCACACTGCATGGTGCCCGCCCTACCTTTATAGAGAGGCCCCTTTGAAAAGAACTAACCTCAGTAATTCTATCACAATAGTAGGCTCTCGGTCTGCAAGTGTGTGCTTATATATATATGGCTTTGTCCCCAGGAACGCCTGGGCATGTGACTGGTATGAATAGAAGTGGTTCTGTGTGTCCTACCACAGCCATACTTAGCCTTTCATGAGGTTCCCTTGAATTGCATTCTTGTCCCACCTAACCACCACTTACATTCCATCCTATAAGTATACATAATGTGGCAGCTGGGAGGGAGAAGAGGAAGGAAGGAATAACACTAGCATGTGTGTGTGGTAGCCCCTCAATACACTAAGAGTTTATTGGCAATGAGAATACGATTTGATCTCAAGACCACTCCGCTGTGGTGCTTGGGCCAGCTTGCATGCAGCTCTTTTGGTCGAGTTTTTTGTTCTAATATATAGTTCTCTTTATCCTTGCAGAGAAAGAACCACGCAGCTATTGCCGTGTCTCTCCTGGTACTTGTCTTCTCAGCGAAGACAGTTTCTCGCAACTCAGAGTGGGGGACTAGTAGAGGGATAGTAACTGCTGCCCTGAAGACGTTTCCAGGAAATGCCAAACTTCACATGAGCATGGGAAACATACTGGCCCAGCAGGTGAAACTACTGACATCGACTTTAAACCATTCACTTGTTTACTTAATACATATTTCACCTTAGAATCAAAGGGTATATTAAGAATGTGGCCTACTTTTATGTAACACGTGTTAACCGTTTGAGTGGAAATTTTATGTATAATAATTTATACTTTGTAGTGCACTTGTCAGTTCAGAGTACCTCAAAATAGCAATCGTGCATAATTCTAGTTTAAGTTTGAAGTATTGTTTTGGGCATTGTTTATTCGCTCTCATGATTCATTCACTACTGGCAGTGTATCCTTATAGCCTATTTTCAATCGCTTGCATTGATTATAGCTCCACAGAATCATCTGCCATGCTTTCTCCGGGTAAGTTGTAGTTCCATAGAGTACATTGGATAGGGACACTGCACGTCTTCAGAAGCATATTCCAGGATAGAGTGGGCCGGTGTTTGCAGGTGCGATCCGTCATGTAAGGCTACCTCTTCCTGCTTCGAAGATACCAGGCATAGCTGCAGATTGTAGAACACCCCCTTTGTCTAATGCCTGTTCCTTATTAGCCGAATTCACGCACTTTAACACAACGTCTATTATTACGCAAGCATAGGTGTTTCTTATTGTGTAATGTAAATTAAAGTGGGTGTGGAAAGATCATCACTAGTTGAGTTTCTTTTGTTCTAGATTATTATGTGTGCATCTCATGTATACCATAGTTCAGTTGGCATGGGACGTGGAAATAAATGAAAATACAACTGTTTACCCAACATATCCCATATTATACCACTCCTCTAATTCACCTTAATCACGCTCTCAACGCAAGCAACATTTTCGGGAAGTCTTTGCATGCTATACTGAACAATGCATTGGTATTGTAGCAGTCTTCTGAAATGCTACTTTGCACGAATGTACGTACGTCTGTGCTGGTGGCTTTATGCAGGGGGACAGGAGATGCGAGATGTTCTACAGAAATGCAATTCGACTGAGGCCTAACTATGCCTCGGCTTGGACCAATCTCGGGCTTGTCCTGGTTAATACAGGTGAGCCCCATCGGTTAATGGGACACATCTCAAATTCTGTATTCTAACACTTCGTAGTCACACTGACATAGGAAGCTTTTTTTTAGGAAGCCTTTGCCTGGAAATTGTAGCTCGGTGCTTAATGCACTGGACTCCCATCACTGTAAATGATGCCTGATCTTCAGAAGTTCTCGTGAAATAAGCTATTGTTTCTCTCTCACACACACATACACGCAGATCGTCCAAAGGAAGCAGAAGAAGCCTACCGCACGGCTCTCGCCCTCAAGCCAGATCACCTCAACGGCAACACCAACATGGGTCATCTCTGTCGACTACAGGGTAGGTGGGAAGAAGCCCGTCGCTATTTCACCTCCGCCCTCGCCAGGCGACCGAACTTGCCCACGCTACACTATTTCTTGGGTGTGGCCAGCGAGGAAATTGGAACCCAACGAGACATAGAGGTAAAACCTTGGTTCCAAACTTACGTGTGCATGGGAATGAATCTATGCGAATGGGAGTGAATAGTATATGGAGCGGATTGTGCACATTGGTTGCATTACCAACGACACAAATACGTAAAATTCTCAGACACAATGCCTGTCTGAACTACTGTGCACGATGCATAACCCAATTACCTTGCTTGTACTGAGCCTCAGTTTCAAAGAGTGGACACTGGCAGTTCCTCTAGAGTCTAGTGGCTTCTGGATGCAAACTATACTTTGGCTTGATAATGCATTTGACTTGGTTACTACACAGCTCATTAGTATCTGGTAAAACAGTGGTCTTTGTATATAGCTTGGATTATTGCATGAAAGCAATGGTAGGCCCTGGTCAAAGTGTGTGGCAACACATTATTCACCCTCATTGGCGATATACCCCCTCCTTTTCTCTAGGTGATAAAACATATATACACATTACACAACAAAATGGGGAGCCTATAAGGTATATAAAAGCCTGCTCAACTGTACTGTTTATACCGCCCACCATTACCCATTGCATAATCATTACGTCATTGCGAAATCCAGCATGAATCACTCCATCACTCTCTCTCTCTTGCTCGCTTTCACCTGCCTGCTAGCACTTGCCCTCCGTCCTCTCTACTTTACTCAGGTGGTCTTATCGGTCAGGCTTTGCTAGCAGCTGGCATGTCCTTTACCCAAAGTCCTGCCCTCCGCCTACACATCTAACCACTATATCCACTCACTGTGTGGGCGGAAGCTTAGTTTATATGGAGCAACCCGGTTTGTCTTGCATTTTTTCTTTTTTTTTTTTTCTAGGAGTAATAATGGTGGCGGGCAATGACAGTTAGCATGAGTGGCTACTGAAAGAAGTCAAACGCCGTAATACAGTAACTGATCTTTAAAAGATGAGACGGTTTCTCTTCGCAGGGCGAGCATCATCACGTACATTATTATATATCTCCTTATTACTGGTATATGAGGTGTACATAGATGTGGTAGAGTTTTATAGCTGCCATGACTACCAACCCATTCCTCAATATTAATCTACCGATTATGATAATGTTGTAGCCACTATTCTCTGCGGTTTGGCCACAGATATTACACCCAGTTAAATTCCAGGCTATTGAATTACCCTCACCCTAAGATAGGCAATAGTGAGCGCTCCTCCTCTTGTAATTGTTCTGTGTGAAATTATTATTTAGAGGTCAAAACCAACCGGAGTCAAGATGTCTACAGCATTACGTCATAATGTATCTATTGTTGCCTAAGAGCTGTCAATCTTTGATTACCCACACACTCTTGTGTTTGGTTTTCTTCTATTGAAGGTTGGGTTAAGCAAGACAATGGGTAGAACAAAGGCAGCTGCATTGCCCATTGTGCACTTTTAAAAACCGGGCATAGCTTTGAAGGCTTAGCCTACTGAGGTAATTGTCATTCTGTGAACTGAATCACCATTGTCTCGAACATGTTCCGGTTCAATGGGATTCAATCGCCCGTGAATAAACTAAGTAGTACTCTCTTCCCAGCCATGCACTACGAGGTGTGATACACCCCTCGGTTGCCGGTCTGCACACAACATGGTGATGGGCTCCTGGGAGGTCCATGCAGGCTGTAGCCTATACATGACATCACATTACACCGTACACCTTGTCAGCATTATTTGGTATCAAAACAAGTTGCTGTGTTTCTCCTCTCATCGTGTTTTCATACACACATACACACACACACACACTGATCAGTGAGCCTCGAGCTATGGCTGTAACTGAGACACTCACAATAGATACGACATCGCCACCAATTACATTTGTCTCTCAAATTATGTCGTTGTTAATTATGACGACATCGTTGGTAATTGCGTAGGTGGCAGTTGAAGAGTATGGACTGGCAGTGAAGTACAACTCACAATACTGGGAGGCACACTATAGACTTGGGAGACTGCTGGCTTCATCAGACACAGCAACTGAATCGACAACGACAAGAAACGAGAGGCTGAAAAAGGTGGGCTCGACCTTAACATAGGCGGCGCTATGTAGCTGATCTTTCTAAAATTTACAAAGCAGGGTCCCAATATTGTAAGTTGAGAAACACTTGGTGATAAAAAATTTGGGGAGGGCATACTGTAGTACTAAGGAAGTAAGGTTTTATAAGAATAGGTTGACACTCAATGTTTTATAAGCTGGTCAATAATACTGTTTTATAAAACTATCAAATAAACAAGCATATTGTATAATTCACACGTCAGAATTATACACTTCACTGAACACTGGAGCTAGAGGTGACACTGTGGGAGACCCCAGACGCAACAATACCCATCACACACACACACACACACACACACAGTATGTACCAGAGACCCCATATTGCCAGCCCGCGTGTGTTGGTTTATAAAAACCACAAAATCGTTGATCTGAGCACACATTCAGAGCTCAGCAGGTGGCAATCCGGGCCATTGTGCTGTAGCCGACACAAAACAATTGCTGTTTGTTACGTGTCTGTGTGCATTGGCTACAAAGAAAACATCATCTCGTCCTATGGTACTTGTGAAACAGTTGAGTTAGCTTGCAAGAGAGTGTCACCTTCTATGTAGCAGCCAGTGGGCTGAGTAGTGTTTATACCCACACGCCAGCTCAATACTATCCGGTTACCTACACTTGTCCTAACGATATTCACCGCCCATTGTGCAGGGCTTTGCGTGGGAGGCTGGGAGCGGGAAGATAAACACGACTGTCCAGCCAGTGGCCGCTACGTAGCTTCTGATAAGTATGTACACTACAATACCATTACCGCCAATTTCCTGTTCCCTGCAAAATTGAATAACAATCACTAAAGTAGTTACATAGATTCTCTAAAGTGGAAGACCACAAACTCTTCTAGATTTGGTAGGAAAATGTTGTGGATGCTTGTCCCGCTGAACACAAAAGGGTCCCTTCTCACACAAACTTCACTTCATGGCTCTCGCCAACTGTAAAAATTGAGGGATTTTCTGTTCCCACTATGCAGTGTTTGGAGCCATACACTCTATACAGTCACTTGGGTGGGCATATTAGCCAACTAGGATGAGGAGTGTGGATTGCAGAGGCATACTGACACCAAGGCACTCCCCAAAAGAAAGCCTATCCCAACTAAAGCTAAAAGCTAAAACTAAAGCCTAATCCAAGTATAGGACACACCCGCTGGCCGAAGGAGACAGTAGACATAAGCAGACACAACAGCTGATGTTACAACAGCCAGCCTTAACTGTGCGGATTTCCACGAAGTCAATAATTTCAGGGAAGTTGCTGTTGTTGTGCCAATTTGTCAGGTATAAGGTGTGCCTCACATTTTTCTGCCCCTGAATTGGTACACTGTTGAATCACCACGGGGTTGGCTGGGTGTGAGCTCTGAGAAGGTTACGTAACCTTACACAACCTCTTGGCCACATTTGTGGTTGCCTTGGCTACTAACAAGTACCGCCTCACGTTGTCAGTGCAATAGGTCGGCTGGACTTTAGCTCAAAGATCCCTGTCTCCTCGCCCTAGCAATGTCATCACATTCAAATCCAACATGCCACAAACTCCTACGAACCCACTGTCCCTAGCCATTGTAATTGATAGCACCCACAAAAACATTTTTCATTGCAGAGGGCCGAGTACTGATTGTGCTATTAGTAAGCGTACCTCTACTTACTCCAATGCATCCATTATTCTCCTATGGCGGCTGCCATGAGGGATTAAAATGGCATAGTAGACTGTCTGACTCTAGCGCTAGATACACACAGATATTATAGTGGTATGTGGGATAACATCCCTGTAGATAGTATCGGTTTGTTTGTTCCATCCACTGCATAGCTGCATAGTTAATAGGTGCACGCAGTTTGCCTTGGGCAGTGGCAGAACGGGGTTGAATGGGTATCGTATCAAATCAACCCTGTTTGCCTTCAGAACCATTTCAACTGCATTTATAAGGTGAGTTCAGCGGTGACCTACATCCATATAAAGGTGTACTATAATACACAAAAGAGTGTCACTGATATTATACCAAACACACAAAGTACGCATACTTTAGTGTGTTAGAGTTCGGTGCACTAGTCTAGACAAAACGTGTCTTCCTGCTGAATTTGCTGGCCTTCCTTCCTGCTCCGCCATTATGGCCTGGAGTGGACACAAAGGCGCCAGGAAGTTATGTGTGGGACTTAAAGTGCCGCCCAAAACTAGAGCCATACTGGGCAAACTAGAGCCCCGTTTGGGAGAGCCACTTCGAAGTTCATTGAAGTCTGATACGTTCAAAGGGTAAACAGGGGAACAGATCAGTTTCACAAGTTCATGCCACCTCTGGGAAAGGTTCAGACGTGAAGGTTAAATAGATTCATCTTTCATTGTCATGTCCTGTGTACTCAAACCGTAGGTGGAATGCCTCATAATTTAATATTAAACCATTCGCCAGACTTTGCAAGATTATCTGAGCCGTTTGTTTTTTCCACAGGCATTCCATCACTATCAAGCAGCGGCAAATCTGAAACGTGACGACAAGAGAATCACGAATGAACTCGAAACTCTCCTAAAACTCCTGGTAAGTTCCTCCCCTACATCTATATACACATTTGCCGGCATTCGGCAATAGGCGAAAGAGAGTCGGCAGAAACTGCATTAACTACACGACATAAAAACTGTCGTCTCTCGTAACATGCTCGAAAGGCCTGTTTTGTCTGGTCACTGTGTGATAACTAATGATTGGCCATTTGACTTGATAATGGCAGCTCTGACATCACCGGTTTTGTTTCCATTCATTCAGAACCAGACGAGTGAGGCTGGGAAGAACTTCAATCAGTGAGACACACTTCCCCCCTCCGTCTCCTAATCCATCCACAGCCGTAGGCCTCATACATCACAGACGAAAACTCAATAAAAAGTGAAGGAGAGATGCTTGAACTGGAAGAACTATAATATACGCCCCCTCTACCTCCTTGTCCTCCGAACCGTTTCCCCACCAATAGTTGTGTAGCACCAACTTTCACTTGGCACGTTCTTTTCCTCAACACAATACAGATTCATTGTTGTCATAGCTCCAGTGAACACACACACAAACACATGCACACAACACAATGTGCTGTCTATCTGACTGTAAGATCAAGAGTGGGAGGAAAGAGGATATAGGCATTCTTGACAAGATTTCAGCAGGAAAAAGGGCGGGATTTCCTTGGTTTCTATAACTGCTGGCATGTGTCACCCACCTACACTACTGGCTTCTGTTTGAATGGGGGGAAACGTCGATCCTCTTACCTATCCTTACCAGAGCATTATTCCACTGTAATTCCTTTTATGCACGCCACCTGTCCTTGTCTAATTGGATTGCTTGGACTTCATACACATGCACAGCTAATTGCCCAATCTTCTCATTTTGTATGCTAATCGGACAATCAACAACAAAGGCCTTAACACTGCCTCTAAAGCAGCAAAAAAAGGAGGGCTGGGTCATTCTCAGCCGGTGTACTGTTCACTCACACTCGTTTTGTTTTGGTGCAAATCTTCACAAATTGTGGTGGGAACAATTGTTAATGCATACAACATTAGCGCTTTTACAATTGTCTGAGTCTGCGAGAAGATAAACTACCATATAAGGATAAAGGATATATATACACACATGCGTATCACACAGTGCCTGTGCTGATGATCGATAATAATAAACTGAGTAAAACAAAGAAGATATAGAATATATAAGTATGTGTGTGTGCAAGCACAGATATATTTGAAGAGAAATATTTGCCGTATACTCTGTGAAGGCTTATAACATGCAGAAAATATGACAGACTCCAGTCATACTGAGAGTGCAGTGGAATATCGACAGTGATAGTTGCAACGACAGACGTTTGCAGTAGGGGAGCATGGGGGAAAGTAGGGAGAGAAGCTGATGCAATATAAATATCTGATGCCTGTTATCGTTTGTCTGAACTAAAGAGAGAGAGAGAGAGAAGAGAGATGCTATTTCGTTTCGTGTACTTGAGCTGTGGGTGCCTGAACCAGTATATACGTTGGTTGACCCGGCATGCCTGCTGTGGCCATAGTCGGCTGCTGTTTGTAGATGGAGCAGTTGAGACAAGCGCAATTGCTAGAGTGTCTCTGTACGGAGGTTGCCGTCTGAGCCTGAGCAGCGGTGGTTATTGTGGTGTGGAGGTCAGGCATGCTGGACACTGAGCGAAGAGTCTGGAACGTTTGTCCTCCGTGAGACTGCAGAAAGTAGCCGAGAGGGGCCGGGGAATAGAGGGGGAAGTTCATAGGGGAACCGCTGGTAGTGTGCAGTGAGGAGATCTGGGGAGACGCGGTGGAGCGAACAGAGGTGTCCGATTCGGCTTGCAGCGGAGATGCCGACTCAGAGAGAGAACTAACTCCGGAAGTCGTCGATGCCGAATCGACTCCGCTAACTGAGCTCCCCGCTGCTCTAATGAGGCCCTGTGCTTCCAGATTCTGGACTGTTACTGATTTGAGGATCTCGGTGCCGCTGCCAGCTCTCAGCGCCTCTAGCGCACTTGCGGTGGTGGTAATGACAGGGGTGTGCTGGGTGGCGTAGGAGATGGCTCCAGCATTGGTGAAGAAAGTTGGAGACGAGGCTGGGTGGGTGGGGGACACGTGAGACACTTGCTGGTGCGGGGAGGAGTACATTGCTACTGGAGTGAACTGCGGGACTGTAGGCATCATGCCGGGTTTGGCAGACTGAAGGATGTAGCTGACGGTGCCGGCGGGTGCAACAAGAGGCGTAGCTCCGGCCATACTGGAGAAGGCCTTGCCAGAGAACGCCGCGGCTGAGGTGGAGCTTACGACGGGTTGCATGCCGGGCTGCATGACAATCTGCAGAGGTTGCGCCGCCGCCGTCCCGGCAAACGAAGGGTGCCCGCAAGCTGGCCCCGTGATCCCGGGCAGAGGATACGCAGACATGTTCCCGGCCCTCTTCCCGTTGTTGAAGAGGCTTGCGGGGTTCTTCGGCTTTCTCCTCGGTCGATAGCGATAACCCGGGTGGTCGATCATATGCTGCTCGCGTATTTTCTTCGCCTCGTCGATGTACGGTCTCTTCGCAGCCTCGTTGAGCGCTTTCCACTCTGCCCCGAGCCGTTTGCTCAACTCAGAATTGTGCATCCGCGGGTTCTCCTGTGCCAGCTCTTTCCTTCTCTGCTTGGACCACACCATGAAGGCGTTCATGGGTCGCTTTATGTGGTCGGGAGATCTCGACATTATCGTCATTGTTCGCACCAGGCTAGGTCCTCATTGAAATGCACGTGTGTGCAACGACAGCTGGAGTCAGACCTGCAAGTAGCAAGAGAAGAGAGAAAATCAATTTCAGGCTTGTTGTTGGCGTCTTTTATGCAAGAATATCGTGCATGGCTGCATTCACACACAAGTACAAAACAAAATCGCACCTGTTTGCTCGGGACTGAAGCCGTCGGAACGGTAGACTAGCACTGCAGCGGAGCTCGGATTGTTACCTGCTTTTAGACGAGGCGCGTTTTCGGCGAATCGGAAGTGTACATTATTATGCAGCGCGTGCCGGTGTTACAATACAATAGCTGGCGCTAGCCAGCCCACGTCGCGACGCCCACAAAACTGTTGACAATCGGAAGTGATATCATAACGTTGCGCCAATCACAACGTGTCACGGAGCAGAGATCAAATAAAACGGACACACATACACAAACACACACGTACACAAGACGCACATTTCTACACTACCTATAGCTATAGAATGTCTCTTGGAGCTAGCTATTCTGACTTTGGTGTAACAGTAAAAGACAATCTCTGTCTGTTTCCCTTTCTGTTGAGAATCACGTCCTGCTGGGTCTTTTTGGCTTTCTTTTGAGCCTTTTCCAGCGCTCGCCTCTCTTCCTCCATCTTTCTTTTCTGCTCTACCATCAATAATCGCTCCTCGTCCTGTTTTAGGTTTTATTTAGAGAGAGAAAGAGAGAGGAGGAAGTATATATACACAGTGTATGTAGGAGAGAGAAGAGGGAGGAAAGGCTATAGAGAAGCTAAGCGTGCGACTTACTCCAGAGGGTGGACCAGTGGGAGGTTGAACCTAAAGACTGTTGGCTACAGACCCCACATAACACAAAGTGCATAGTCCTGCATATTATACTAACGTCGCTGTGTGTACACGCCTACCAGCCCCATGATAGATAGAGAGACTGTGTGTGCAAGAGAGTGCTTCAAAAACACAGTGTAAAAGGTCCTGATACATTTCCGTGCTCTGGCAACCCATCTCGAACCATACTTTCTGTGTCTCAGACCGTAAAACTGCTGTTGTGTTGCAGCCGAGAGTGAGTGGAGATGCTCTTTATACCTAGTGCCTGGACACACACCGACCGATCGATCGACCGACCGCACGAGACCAAATCTCGACAGAAACTGTGTCAACGTAGCGTGGTCGCTTCCAGCTGCTAGTAACACATGTAGAAGGAGAGGAGAAATGAGTAGTTATGAAGATCCCCTGACCACAGAGAGTGGGTCTCATCAAAACACGCTCACATACAATACCCACACACCCGGGGTGACACACAATAAATTCGTGCATACATAAAGAGGCAGACACCACGCAGACACACGCACGTCATGGCAGACAGCCACACTCAAACGGTGCACCGAATGGCAAGGTTGAGATATTGATCGTCGGGCACTTGTTGCATGTGTGTGTTCAAAACCGTAGCGTATCAAGTGGCCCCTACTCAACCACACTCTGAAACACACACATGCACACACACGTGCAGACTCCCTCCCACCACTCCTCACGTATGTACACGTCTATCTATACTCTATCTTCTCCTTCTTGCTTTCTTCCTGGGAAACACAGTCCACGACACACAATACATTCAAAACCAGGTAGACGAAGAGAGGTCCCTGGGATAATTGCACCACTCCTTACACACAAGTAATGGCTTGGCTCCCCCATAGAAGTTCCAGGGGAAGGTATCCACACACAAAAACACCTGCACACGTACATACCAGTTTTCTTTGAGCGTCTACGATCTTTCTATTGTTCTCCTCCATGATCTCTGCCAGTCTATGCTCTTCCTTCTCCCTCTCCTCCTAAGAAACACACACACACACAGATGGAGCAAAACTTCACACAAAGGACTTCAAAAGCAAGCATGAAATACTTGGCCATATTAAAGGGTCTTGCTCCAATAATCTGCCATACTTTGGGCCAGTTTTAGACAATAAGCACTGGGAAGAAGCCTCATTAGCAGAACCACACACACACAATGGCGGCACGCAGATCTCCTAATTGCACAATAGTTTTAGCACTAAAAGCACTGTTGATAGTTTAAAGAGGCTGACCCAATGTTTCCAAACTCGGGCTCTTTCAAGCCTGGGCCGGTGCCCACTGTCGCATTACTAGCCCTCACAACAAAACGGGCAGTGCTCTCTGTAATTAGCAGGGGCACCACTGTAATCGGCTATCAAAGAGAGGCGAAGGATTGAAAGGAGCTCGGTAGGTTTGATGGGTTGGTAGAGGTATAGAAGCTATACAATACCGCTATACTTTACTATTAGGAGGGGATGGATCTATGGAAGAGTGAGGTAGACCAAGGGCAATGACAATCTGAAATTTTTCTAACCAGAGCTGCCCACACAATCAAACAGTGAGCCTCAAGTGAGCCAGTGAGTCTGGCAAAAACCTCAAAGGGAATAATGGAGGTTGAGATAAGGACCAGGGATGGAAGTTGGAGTCTTTGAAGTTGTAAATAAATTCTCCTGTTGACAATAGGCACACTGTGTCAACCAATCAACACCCAGTGTTCAAGGAAACTTGAACAAGTGTCAAATGCAGTAAGTGTGGTTACTCCCAAAGAGCTCCCACTGCCAATACACCTACCAGTGTCTGAAGCTGCAATAGAATAGAACACAGGCACACCCTCCAAAGAAACAAAAGGCTCATTATACTGTGAACAAAGGCACTACAATGCTGCAAATGCCCTTCCCTTTCTTCACTTCCTCAACAGGTGAGACAGTGGGCACTTTGGAGGGCCTTGCTTGCCAGGGGAGCTTGTTATATATGGGATGAAGGGAGAATAGCCTTGCCTTTGAGAGTGTGGCCACCCAAGTCTCACATGCCACCTCCAGCAGGCTAAATGCACACAGGCATAAATGTGAGATAAGCTCATGTTCAAGGAGCTATATGCTAGTAAGGCAATACCCATAGAGGAGCTCGTGTATAAAGCATGACAGCTCAACGCTCAAGGAAGGTGATCGAAAAGCACACCAACTAACCTAGTGTAGATATTAAATAACATGCATAACTAACTTTTGAAGAAAGCCCACAATATTTGTCTGTGGATGCATAATGAATGTAGGTAGATAGAGGGGCAGGAAGGAAGGGACAAGAAGGAAAGGGAGTACAGTTAAACACTAGGATGAGGACACTGCATATGAAAGGGCTGGTCACATTACCAGGCACTGCCACACACACTACACCCTACACCCGTAACCAGGATGCTCATTCAAATTTAGAGCCGCCAGAATGGGGAGACAGGCTGTGATATCAAATCCATCAGCTACCCACATATGCTGACTTCAAGGGACACTTGGGGATGATAGTGGCATTGGGTCACCTGCCGTGTCGCCGCCACGCTATAGCTCAAAGGATAACATCAGAAGCTTCCAGCATTACCGTAAAAATCCAGATAGCTGATAGGTTGATTGACCGCCGGATTGAGGGCGTGTGGACCTGTCACAGGGTTTGCCACTGCAGCTGGCTATATTTGGAGTGAGGGGCTCACCCTCGGGTGATGGGGGGTGATGGGGGGAGAGGGGCGATGGCAAAAACCCACAGGTGCTGCTGAATTCACTCCAAACCCTTGACCACCAAACCATGCCCCCCCGTCTAGTCAAAGCCAGAATCTATATGGGATGCCCACTACAGGAATCTATACGGAGCAACTGATTCAGTATTGTAGGGTTTTCATGATCAAAGGGTGTCCGGGCCTTATTCCCTTTTAGCGAGCCTCAAACCAGGTGGTAGGGATGATTGAGCGTGGAATGCCACCAATTTCCAGTGGTATTACACGCAGGTCCTCTGCCGTGGGAAAGTTCACGTACTAATTCATGCTTGGGCCTTCTCAGTGGACACACAAAACTCACCTTACTGTTGCTTTACTACCACCACTCAAATCTAGTTGTTTGCTATGATTGTTGTAGGCCTAGGGGGAGGACAGGAAAAGGGCGGCCGCCGCCGACACATGGGGGCGGGGATATAACCCGCAGGAACGCAAGAATTGTACCGTAGTGCCTTGGGTGAGGGACATTTTAGCATAATCAGTTCGACCTTTGAGTGACCCATGACATTGGAGATGGGTATGTCATAATTAAGAGGGAAGGATTCTTGAAAAGCTCACAAAAATGTTTCATCTTCAGGGAAGCAAAGACCACCTTACTATCCATACTCCTCCATGCACCCACAACACTCTGAGGGTAATAAAAATCCAGTTTCTTCCCCAGAGTATTGCTGGCCTCATACAGGAAGGGGGCGGACTGCCAAAACAGCAGAACCACCACAGTGGGCAGTGATCTAACCATAAGACACAGGCACTTCAACACCTCAGCACATTGTATGGGGGGACAGTGCAGGGTAATCAGTGACCTCTATATCCTGTCCCCAGTAAAGTCACACTTTGTGCAGATATAATTATTATAGAGGGGGACTTATCTCATCCCCCACCTGACAACAGACAGGAACCTTGCCTAGAGCTGTCAGCTGTCAGTATGAATTCTATCAGAGCTGTCACAGGCTCCAGAGAGCTTAATATCCTTTCTTGTCACTTCCTTTGCACATAACAAGAAGAGAGGGAGGAGGAGGATAATTAATTACCCATGTCCCCATAATACCGATATAGTTGTAATACACAGAAAAGCTACACAAAGGAAGAGAGGTCATGTGAAGTTCCGCATTTTTCAACTGTCTGGGTATTTGTACTTGTATACTTCCAATAGCATAAGGTCAAAGGAGCAAGTGTAAGGGTAGTCGAGACGCTAGCACTTCATCAATAGTAATCCAATAGCAGCAGAGCTAAGGGTGATGATGCATACAATTCACAGTTTCAGTGAACAACTGTGCTGCTGGGGCCTCTGGGTGCATGTGATGTCACTTCTAAGAAGAATAGGCAGAGAGAAGCTGAAACATGCAGCCATGGCTTCAATACCTGCAGTTTCCTCTGTTTCCCAGACTCCTTTGGTGTGCGAGTAAACCTTCAAGTTCCTGGCGCCAATGAATAAGGGATCTGCCTCTAGGCACAGGAGGAAACGTACGCAACTGACATTAGCGCCATAAAGACAGGGTCAGGGAGGAAATGAGCAGCAAAGCTTCAAGTTCCTGTGGGTTATGAATGGAGAAACCACCTTTGGGTGGGGTGGGTGTAGGAAAGTGACACATCTATACTAGCAAGAGCACAAGAGCCAGATGTGAATATATATACACATGGAGACAGAAAGGCTGGCCCTCAGCCCACACAGCACTGTAGGACAAAGGGAAGGACAGGACATTCCCAGCCCACAGCACAGGATATGGGACACAGCCAACAATGCATACTCTCCTAGTTATTAAAGGAATATCCCAGTTTACTAGTAGCCACACACACACAATTTGCATAGCCTTCACCACTGAGTTTCTACAAACTGACCTAAACTCCCTTATCAAGAGAATGCACTCTCAAGCCTAAAAAAGAGAAGGGAATTCAAGTGTTGGTTATGGTTGACAGGAAATTAAAATTAGAATACTAGGAAAAGTCCTACAAACCAGCCATGCAGCACTCCCTCAATACACCTTTCAGGGTATCCCTCCTCCTGGATCCTGGATATAGGAATGCCAAACCACCAGACTTCACACTCATCTCAATTGGGGCCAGGGTAATTATATACACAATGTTTGGTTAGTCCCTTGCCGTGCTAGTTGGTAAGATATGCTAGGTGGAGATCAGTGGGATGTGGAGCACTGCTGTTAAATATGGCGTTCGAGGCTCAACATTGAATAACCATAATGAGCCCATTTCGTCAAAGCTATTACGCATATTAGTAGTCGATGGAGCCTCAAGGTCGCACAAATACCACTTTCCCACGCAACACACCCACTCACGCTAGCGGAGGTCCACCACCAAACAACGCTGGCACTCCAGTGTTGACACTGAAAACTTCCTCAGGTCGCAAGCTGTTAACCTCTTCCCCCCTGACCCTTAATTCCTGGCTAATTGGAGTCTTTTGTAGCTCTTTCCTGCCACTTGTAAATACAAGCCCATTGTGTGGCCTCCCCAGAGAGACGGGGAAATAAGCAACTGTTGAATGAGACACTGTAGGAAAAGAAAGGGTGTTAAGGTGGCAGTTGGTGTGTAGGAAGGTGTCCATAGTACACTGCCTACTAGTCATCTTTGTATCACCACATTATATTGTGTCAGCCCGGCCCACACCTAGTTGCTAGGACACCCTTCCCTCCACCTGAACCCTCTGCAACTCTAACTTGAAGTGCCGATTGGCAGAATTGGACCAGTGGTAAAGATGTAGGAATGCAGGAAGATCAATAGATGGGGATCTTCAAAGTGTGATACAGTTGGCTTTAATCCTGACCAGCTTTGAAGTTGAGGTTAGTTAATCATTCCAATTTGCTGGCTCTCGAGAGGGCAGCAAGGATGCTGCAGATCTGAAATCATGTTCCAGTGAAAGGTCAACTGTGAGCCTTGCCAGTCTCCGTGTTTTTGAGGCATTAGTGGCACACTAGATTGACGTGGGCAAGTAGCTTCAGTACTTACTACATGCTCTCTCTTCCTTAGGCACAGACAGCTGCCAGCCAGATACGCCCAATCCTTAAGCTCACTTGCACTGGAGACTCCACGACTATCTCCAAGCCAAACCCTCATAGCACTTTCTCAGAAAAAGACTACCGCTTCTAGTAATGTCACTCTTGGTAGCAAACACCCACGCTCGTCCAAAACTGTGGAGTCCAAAGATGAGAGTGTGTGAAGTAATTTGATTACGGAGCCTGAGGGGGGATGAAAGACGGAGCTACGAGAGGAATCCTTGGAAGTCTTCAGAAGCTGTGGATGTCAATTAGCCACAGAAATTGCGGCTGGGGAAAACTATGCACAAGACTCTGTATCGGTGCCTTTGCAATACCACTGGCAGCAGAAATGGAGGAACGATGGCTACATAGACAAGCGATGGAGTCATGGACCACAACCCAGCCATGTCGGAGCCCCAGCATATGAGCACTCCATACTTCGCGTGCTATATGGTCGTTGCACATACACATTTTTGTTCTCATTGCAGATGGCACGCCACACACTGACTGGCAGAACAAAAGTAGGTTAGATATTTAATGCTAGCTAAAGTACCAAAGTGCAATTACTTCTTCGAACACACACACACACACACCATTAGCCTCTAAAAATGATATTTGCTCCCCACACACACACACACACACATTGTAATAGGGGGAAGTTCCCCTCATCAAACTCAAAGGAGCATGCAGAAATGGAAAGTTAATAAACCACACACAAAACCAGCCAGAGGTTGCTACCCTTTGTTTGCACAGCAGTGCCTAGATAAACAGTGAGACACGGGTTCACTTTCCTCACCACGTGTCTAGACTTAAAAGAGCCGGCGGGCTCTGGTTTGGTGAGAAACAATCTCTCACTCGTCAAAAGGAAAACTCACCATTTTCCTGTTCTCTTCCTCCTCTTGCAATCGCCTTTTCGTCTCCAGTTCTTCAAGCAGCTGTTCCTCCATTACCTGTTTTGGTACAAGTATACACCATATAATTGGATATTTTGGGAGGGCCTAATTTTCGTATGACACTCCAATATATGAAGATAAAGGTGCGAAAAATTAACGAATAATGTATGCAATATGCATTGTCACGTGTGCACCAAATAATTTTGGCAGGAAATCATACGAAAATTTGACCCACTAAAAATTCCTGCTAGGGTTTAGCAAAAATTTCTTTCATCATATTAGTAGCCAATCAGCCCCCGACCCGAGTGATGGTGGTTTAAGGGGGTCATGAATATCATTCAAACACTGCCCCAGAGCTACATGGTGGTAGTGGCGCGGGAGAGAGAGACAACCGATGAGCTTACCCTACTCACGGGCACACACAGACTGACGGAAAGAGAACAGAGCTCGGCAAGCGGCCTTCTTGTTTGCTTGCTGGCTCCCCCGCTACCTTGCGAGGGAGACACTGAGGTACACAGCATGCTCTTTATGTGAAGTCTGGGTTGAGGTATGGACACATACAAAGTGTATGGCCAGTAGTATGTGTACATACAGTATATATACAGTGGAACCCCCATATAATCGTGCAGCATGCATTGATTTCCATCCCATACCTACATCGGGCAATAGGCACACGAAATGACCTAATGATGATCAACCATTGGCTGAGAGCAACATACAATGACGTAATGCCAACAGAATGACAGGCACACATATGCTAATTGAAAGGCACAAAATGATGTAATGCCCATAGACTACTAAAAAGGCATGATAATATACAGTACAATGTTTATGCACAATAGAGTTAGTAGGTTTTACTGTTGTTCCCACCTTCTTAGCTTCTTCGACCCGTCTCAAAACCTCCGCCTCGATTTCGTCCTTCCGTTTCTCCAGTTCCTCTGCAACTCTTTTTGCAACTAGCTCCTCGACTCTCTTTTGGGTCTCGTCTTCAATCAACTTTGACTCCAACTCATCTTGCCGTCTGCAGAGAAAGAGATGGGACAGCATACATATTTAAGCCTCACTACAACAACTCTTGATACAAATCTTTGACTTATGATTTGATAGCCATCCAAATTCCTACCTTCTTCGAAGTCTCTCTTCTTCTGTTCGCTTATCATCTTCCTCTCTTTTTCTTTTCTCCTTTTCCTCCTCCTCCCTCCTCTCCCTCTCTCTTTCGGCTCTCTTTTGCAAGTATCGTCCAAACCTATTAGTGTGGATGGGCGCTTATTATAAGCGCGGAATGTGTGGGGCGCTTGCCTGTCGTTTCTGTCTCGGTCTCTGGATCGGCTCCGAGACGGAGAGTGAGATCGGTCGCGACGTTTGCTCCGTCTGGCGGTCGGAGAGCGTCCTCTGTCTTTCTTCCCCACAGGACTGCTGACTCTACGTGGGCTCAAGTTCCTAGGGCTCCGTTTAGGCGAGCGACTCCCGCTTCTAGACCGTCGACGACGTTTCTTTCCAGGAGAACGCGAGCGAGACCTCCTCGGCATCTCTGTCTTCCTGCGTAAACTGGCTTGACAACTCAGTTGTGTTGTCACCTGCTTCGCGAAAAGATGTCCGCCATTTTCTGGCAAGCTGTGCGCATGCGCGTACGGTAATGCTAATTAACGCGCATCATTCTGGTTAGAGGACGGCAGAAGATCAGGCCCTTCAGTATGACGTCGAGACTTTGGTGCGTTTACAAACAAACCCTTCACAAATTATAGCGCATATAGTTTACGTGGAGCCAAAGATATCCGTGTTGTACTGAATAACATACTGAAACAATGGCCTATACGTGTTTGACGTCTTGTGACATGTGTCACCGTACAAGTGTAGCCCATAGTGTGTCCCATATTACCCTCTTTGTGTGTCCACCTCCCTCCTACCCGTGCAGCATGTTACCCTCTTTGTGTGTCCCCCTCCCTCCTACCCGTGCAGCAACTACTGACACACAGAAATGGATGTTCATGCCCCTGCATCAAGCGAGCAATTAGTCAATCATCTCCTGTTGGTGGGACCGGGGAAAGGAATGGTGTTTACAGCACCCGGTGGCTCCTCGTTCAATTCAAGTAGATCGTTCAATTCGAGTGGATCCAGTTGGTACACAGTCCACCCTCCTCAACCAACCATCCTCAGAAGTTTCCCGGAAGACACTCGAGATCGCGGTTCCATCACGCCAGACGTGGCGTTTTTCTGTCAACCTGACGGTTGCTCCGTAGATCTCCCCGAGCAACGCATCCACCACTTCATGTTGACGGACACCGAAACCAACCGGCGGACGTACGGAACCTGTCTCTCGTTCCCGCATCTCTTCGACCCTCCACGGAGAGGAACGGAGGGTGAAACTTGCCCCGTGGGCTCGCCGGAATCTGTCTGCATCCAAGAATGGGGCGTACTTTCACTCTGCGTTCTGAGTCACTACCCGTTTTTCACCTTCCTCCATAAGGCCCTTCTCTCGCTCCATCACTTCGTGGAGCATTTTTTCGGGGAGGATCTGACTTGGAATGCGCTCATTCACGGCGGTGTCTGCGAGGCGAGTGGAGAGGGGCACAGAACGGTGGTCGAAATTGAAAAGTGGGTGGGGCAGCTACTCTCCATGAGGGCACCGCAGCAGGGTCAGAGTGCGCTGGAGGTCGAACTAGAGGTCGATCCCGCGGTATCGGTTTCAATACCCCCGGCAAATCGTCTTCCCCTCTTGGACCTGAGCGTGTGTCGGCTGTTTCAGAGGCTCGGTGTCTGCTGCGTTCTTGAGATTTTCAAACTTGTTTTGGGCGAACAGAAGGTGGGAATGTTTAGATTGTATTTTGTTGTCCCACAACCGGCGGTCGATCCCCAATTTGCCCTTTCACGTCGTGCGAGTTGTGTCCTTTACACATTGGATGCAGTAAACATTGGGCGACTGTCTGTGTGTGTGTGTGTGTGTGTGTTTTCGTCCATTATGTTTGGCGCACACTTCCATTACCGTACTGATAGTTTATGAGCAGTGTGTTTGTCTTCAAACACATGCAAAGGTGGGCACCACCCTTGCATCACGAGTTTGTTGCATTGCAATCAACATAGTCTGGTGTTTTGTGTGTACGTATGTGTTGCAGTGCCCAGACAGGACAGCATGAGCCCTGTAAGGGAGAATGCTGTCCTGTCTGGGTACTGCAACAGATTTGTTGGATATCCCTAGGCAAACGACATGTATGAACCCTGCTTGCACACGTATGATTGTATAGGCTGATACAATCCCCCAGTACCTAGCTTCATACATGTCGGTTGCCTATGGAGTAGTTATACATACATAGCTGGAATATAATTATTGTGACCCAGTGCACAGTGGAATATACATACACACCCAATGCCATTTCAGTTTCTGATACATAAGTGTGGGAGGAAGTCACAAGAATTTCGTGAATATTTTTCCATTAACATTAACATTTCTCCCTCTCCCTTTTCTTCCCCAATAAACCAAATAAGGACACCTCATTAATATGGGCAGTTTCTTGTGGCCCATTGGTGTCCTGATTAGAGAGGGTTCCACTGTACTTATTTGATGAGGTTCTGAATAAAGGGAATCTCTGTTTAACGTGCAGTTTTCACTCAGTGCGTGCTTTGGTTGGAGGTGTGTATAATAATATGCTAGTAATGTTGTTTTGGTGCTACTGTTGGAATCTGGCAAAAAATAAACTTTTCGAACAGCCTACAATACCCTGGAGATAGTAGATGGTGTCAACCGACTGCACACTACGTGACTAGGTTTTGATAGCACTGCGATTCTACTTTATAGTGAACTCTGCCCGTGAACCCTTTTGTGATAAATCTTAAATGGGAGAAAGGTATACAGACCCTGTGGGGCCTTAAATCCGAAAAATAATACTTTTTTCCTCTCTTTTTGCATTATAATGGTGTATGTAGTGAATTCATTATTCAAGAGATAGGGTTATTCTTAGTGCCCTTGTTTTTTACATTTTAAAAAGTCCCGTTGAATTACCAGTGGCCGTGCATGCACACTGAGGGCACTGTCACGATAACACTTCTTTTGATTCACCCTCTCTCCAATGCCTGGGTAAGTTGGCAAACAAGAAACAACCTCTTCGAAAACAGGTTTTCGGTTTTTGTGCGGCACTAGCCTCAAACAATCTACATAGAGAGAGGGCCGTAGGTATCCCCTTGTGTCGTGGGAGCAAACGATCGCTTTTCATGGATTCGCTCCCAGCGATCGATGCATCGAAAACATGGGGACAGCGTGAATGCCGCCACCAAAACCGAAACCTTGTGTACCTGTCGTTGTTTGCTGTTATTTGTCATTCATAGTGATTCCCTTGCGTATCGCACTGTCTCAAACACACACACACACACATTGGAAAGAGAGAGGAGGGGGGGAGGCACGTGAAAGGGTTTTTTGTGTGCGACTGTTGTCCTCTGAAACAGCGAACAGATTTGCCAACAATTGCTGTTTCTTGTTCTCTGCGTCCTTTTTCGTTTCGGTGTAGTTGTGTTTGTCCCCCTGTTGTGGTCGCCGTTTTCAAAGATGGGTTTTTTCCGAGGAAGACTTAGAGTTTTGTGTGTCAGTGTGTCCAAGGTATTTAGTCTTTAAAGTACCCATGTTTGTGTGGGCATTGTCCGTGTTGTTTGACAATAGAAGTGCCCCCCTCCCTCCATGTTTCAATATTTCCTCTTCTTCTCTTTCTTTGTGCTATTCTTTCTCCTTCACTATGTATTAATGCTCTTCCTCCTCACTTTTTCTTTCCTGATGAAATTCCTATATTTTCTCCCTCTCCCCCTTTCCCTCCTCCCCCTCTCCCCTCCACCTCCTCCCCTTCCCCCTCTCCATCTCACTACAGGTTTTTCTCTATTCAGAAGATGTGTCATTTGTCTCGGAGTGTGTCCTTGTCCTCCTCTCCCTCCTCTACCCTCTTCAATACCTCTTTCCCTGCATCCCTCTCCTCCCCACCTCCATGCCCACTGCCGAAAATGTGAGTGGTTTAGGACACCTCTAAACTGTGTGTCCTAATAAAGTAGGTGTCCTGAATTCGTTCTAATACAGTGAGGTGTCCTGATTGGTAACATGTCCGGATTAGTAAGGTTCCCTGGTCAGGGAGTTTTCACGTCCTGATTGTTAAGGTGTCCTGATTCGAGGTGTCCTGATTAACGAGACAACAAGTAAGGCTTCAGGACACCTCGAATCAGGACACCTTAACAATCAAGACATCTCGTTGTCCTGATTGTTAAGAGATGTCCTGATTGTTAAGGTGTCCTGATTTGAGGTGTCCTGATTGTTAAGGTGTCCTGATTCGAGGTGTACTGAAGCCTTACTTATTGTTTTTAATAAAATGAAGTGCTTTTGATAACGCAGAAGCCTCTCAAAAAACAAAAACTTTTGTTAACATGTATATACAATCCCCTGTTCTCCCAGATAACTCAGTTTTCAATATCGCTTACAACTTGTTTACAACTGTGGTGGCGCCAACTGTCCATAACAATTTTTAATTTCCAAGAAGCATGCTGTGTTTAATATTAGTATCACATGTGATTAATAATGTCCACCCCCTTTTAGAATTCATGGAATATGGGTGTCCCCTTCCTTTCATCCTCCCCCCCCCCTCTGAGTTCTATATTTGACCCCTTTTTATCCTTCGCAATATGAACGTAAAGCGCATAGATTATCAGGTGAATTATTCATATACCAGTACTACGAAACACCCATTGTACTGTCCTTCGAATTTTACTTCTTTTTTTCCTTTGCCGTGTGTGTGTGTGTCTCCCTTCTTCTTCCCCTCTCTCCTCTCCCCCTCCTCCTCCTATAACTTTCTTCTTCCTCACATCTGCCTTCTGCCTCTTTCTCTCTTTCTCTTCTTCCCCTCTCTTCTTCCCCTCTCTCCCACCCCCTCTCCTCCTTCTCCTCCTTCTCCTCCTTCTCCTCCCCCATTGCCCAGTTGCTAATGGTTCCGACGCCTTTCTTTATCGGCGTTCACAAGAGTTTCATCGATAAACTGGGAGACACGCGCCACTCGGAAGCATGGATGGTCAACTTGGACACCAAACACCTCGAGTGTCCAACTTGCTCAGACCAACAGACCGTTCCGGAGTTTCCTTATAGTATCCTCCAGCTTCAGGCTGACATCAGAAAGGTATTGGAGTGAGGAATAGAGTACATTTTTTTACTCAACTATAGAGACTTTTACGTAGAAATTTTCAAAGATTGCTATACTTCTCTAGCTATCATCAAAATTAGCAAGGATAACTTTCACAAATTCCAAAGGAGTTCGGCTATCATCCAAATTTTAGCACAGATGACTATCTCAAATTGGGATTTTTCACAGAATGGTCTGTTTGTGAGTTAGCTCCGCTCTTCCGTCCCCCCCTCCCTCTTCCCCCCTTTCCCCTTCCTAAAGGTCCTAGACCACCTGGAGAGAGAGGATCTGCTGGACTGGGACAGAGAAGACACTAGTATCGTCTCGTTTGCCACCCACACCACCACCGGAGAGGACCGCCTCATTGCGCTCAGAGACGAGGTGGACGTAATGATAAGAGTCGCGTTTGTCGAATTTCTCTTCAGCCCCGAGATCCTGGGCTGCACTGAGACGTTCATGGTCATCTACAGACTGTTTACACGTCCCGTCGTCGCCATAAAGAATACCGCCTTTATCCATGGTTACCAGAAGAGTAGCCCGGCGACCAATACAGAGTTCATTCAGAACCTCATTAGGAGTCAGGTGAGCAAGAATTCGTGACAACTACATAGGTTTGAAACATATGAAGAAGAAAACAAATCTATTGTAAGTGTATGAAGCCTCGTGCATGCTTAATAAGTTTACTATAGTTTTAAAGGGCTAAATTTAGAAAATGGAGCAAAAATTAAATCAAATATTTTGGGGCCGTAATGTCTTCGATTGACTTTAAAAAATGTTTTTCTACATGCACAGGGGAATAGAGTATTTCTTTGAGTGGAGTCTCAACCCCAGCAACTCTGCCTTCAATGAAATAAGAAGAGGTATACGTATGTGTACACTACATATATAGCACACATACTGTACATTTCAACAGTGCTCTATACGTAATGTGCAGGTATACATGCAGTTGACCGACTGAGTGACAAGCAATATCATTACGTACACAAGTCTGGACTTACCATCCACCAGGTACCATACACACACTATGACAGTATTAGTTAATACTGTGACTTCTGCAATGAAACTACTTTTTTCTTTTTTCTTTTTTTCTTTTTTTCCCTTCTTTTTCATGTATATATGTTGTGTGTATTTTTGAACCTATGGATGGAGGAAACCGATTTTTCATGTAAGGTTCCACTGTACCGCACGTACATGCTTTGCGAAATACTGACCCTGTCTTTCCTTTTCTTCCACAAACCCTCCCCTTATTAATTTGCCCCCTCTGCAGATATGCCTCTATACGCTGAGCGACGAGAGTCTTCTCTATCAGGAGATGCTGGCCTACAAGGCGAGCCACGCCTCCTATTACCTCGTCTCGTCCACCGACCTCCCCTCCGAGGAAGATGAGGATGAGAGTGATTGGGAGATTCTAGCAGGTACTATACAATAGTGAAACTCACACAGAATTATATATTCGGCACCCTGGAAGGGTAAAATGAATCTTATTACAACTAAGCCTACCCCCACGCTCTCTAAGTTAACCCTCTACGTGCATGCGCACGTATGAACCCTAATATTATACCATCTAATTTCTGCAGCCACTCAGCACACCAACAGTGTGGAGCTCCCCATGTCCAGCCCCAGCTCATACACCTCCGAAGAACACGCCCCCTCGTTTAGCCTCGGAGCCTACCCCACCCATCAGCTCCTAGTCACGACAACCACCCCGGACTACGACGCAGAGCGGTTACTCCGCGACACCGATGTTGGGGTGGGGTTTTACCCCGCTGCACTACCTCAGCAGCTGACGGAAGCCGAGGTTCACATACCCCACCCCGGCGAGGTAATCTCAAATTCCGTTCGTGTTCACCCCGACGAAGTCGACACTCCGAAATCTTCCGTCTCCGACCCCTCCCCCCTGACAACTGTTGCCGTAGATACCCCACCTGTTGCCGCGGATACCCTCCCGGTTCCCGTGGAAACGCCCTCCCCCATTCCAATGAGAAGGCCCGGTTTGTCGCCGGATGAGAATCGTGTTTTTTACCCTGTGAGAAACACAGCTGTCCGAGTGACTAGCCTCGTTCCAGATTCCCTCCAATTACCCCCGGGGCCGAGAAGGAGAATCGTTATCTCGTCTGCTTCATCGCTGACGTCATCGTGCGATGGAGACGAGAGCGATGGAGACGAGAGCGAGGTGGCGAGCGACGACTCCGTAGATGGAGTAATACCCCGGAGTAGGGCTCTATCCCACTCCGCCACTGGCCCCCGCAAGAAGAGGTGGACGGGGAGCTACGAATATTTGGCCCCCGGGGGGCACATGGAGGGGGTTCCTCGGGCACATAGCGTGTCTCCAACCCCATTCAGTTGCTCTTCAGTCGATTCGTACAGTGAAGATGACACGGTGTTGGTTACCAGGCGACGGGTTGATACGTACCGCAACACTCAGACCCACGGCTCCTTGTTCAACCTATCCCCTGCCCCCTCTATGGAGGTCGTCGAATTTTCGACCCCCTACGGGGGGCCCAGCCCCTCTAGTTCCAGTCTCGGACGATCCTCCTCACTCAGGTTGCCACGGGAACGTCACACCTCTCCCTACCCACCTTCCTTTACGAATTCCTCCCAGGCTCCCATGGCAACCATGTCTCGCACTGTCCCTTTATCGGCAATCACACACACCAAGTAAGTACTATTTATAGCACGTTACTATATTTAGCTTGAGGCCAGTTATCCCATTTATAATGCTTGACAATAATATGATATCAGCCGCTGGATTTGATCGGAAATTGATGAGTAAGTGAGCGTGTAAAATCTAGCATCAATACCTTTCACCAGATTACCTTATCCAAACATCTCACGCTCACTCTCATGCTAAAAGTAGCAAGCAAAAAATATCACTCATTTCCTTGATGCACTATTGTAATGAACACACAGAAAGACCATTTGCAGCGTGGAAAGAACGTGTTGTGTTTGTTCTACAGAGTGCTGGAACACCAGATACAAGAACTGGTTCAGAAGCTCCTTGACGGGCAGGGGCTCCCCCTCATTAAACCCCCAGCGCTGCGGAGGATGGCTGGTTACGAGAAGACACGTGTCATGGTCCTGCGTCAGTTGGAGACGGAGCTGGGCGTGAGGAGACCTGGGGACCTGAAGATGGCAACCGATTCTCAAATATTGCCTGTCGTAAGCACTCGTACTGTATCTTCACTGAGAGACCCCTCTAATCTGGAAACTAATGGTGGAATATAGTGTCCATATTAATAAAGTGTCCTTATTTCAGGGGTTAAATTGCACTGTCATGTGATAGTCACATGACATGATGTAATCCCTCTCACAGGGAGTATCTAAAGCTGTCTACAGGGGCCTACTGGATCTCCTCAAGTATTTCCTCGGCTACGTTGAGGAGGAGCTACAGAAAGAACCGGAAGCTTCCATTTTCTCCGTATTTCTCCTACTGAGAATTGCCTTCAGCATCTTCCTCCTCCCGAAAGGGGCGTCGTCGTCAAAACCGAGGACTCCGCCCGGGAAGCGACGCCCACCTGCCCAGGACTCCTCCCTCTCGTTCCTGCCCCACATCTCCACGGCGATAACCCCCGCCACGCTGGCCCCGGGGAAGACAGTTGCCATCTCTAACTCACCGAGAAGGTCAGTTTACATCTCACCATACAGCAGTGAGAAAACATTCAGATAGAAACAAAGTTCATGGCTATATAGGTCATGATCAACATAACACTTGTAGAAATTCACGAAATTTCCTCCATTGAAAAATTTCCATTCTACAGATTTTTTTACCTATTCTTGTTTGCGTTGACTAGTGTTTACATTGCAATGCAGGTCTCCTGTGTTGCCACGGAGAGACACAGCCAACAATGGAGAACACAGATCACTCCAACAAGACGGTTCGTTTGTTCCATTCTTCTGGTTTTACGGAATTTGTCTCTCCGTTTATTTGTAGACCGGGAGAGCACTCCGCAGCAAAGTGCTGCAGTTGGTACACCAGTTCGGGCGAGAGTGAGGAGAGATGAAGAGAGAGGGAGGAGGGAGGAATGTGGAGAAGAATCCAACTCCAGTGGAGTAGCTGACGATGCGCCCACACCGAAAGTGTCACTCGATTTGACCAACGCCTCTATCTGTTACGACACCCCGAGTGCTGCCGCGCCCCCTCTTTCGGGGCGAGTTCGCGAGTTTCCGTCCTCCCGTTCTACTTCCAACACCCCCGAGTCCCGTTCCCATTCCAGGTCCGGCTCTAGAGAGGGGAATCCCCCACCACCACCCCCTCTCCACAAACCGGGCTCCCCGTTGGTCGCGATGCACCGTCGTCTTCGCTCGGAAGCCGACCTGAATACCCTCCTGAGAGGCTACAATAGAGATACCCAGTTTCTTTACAAGGACATCACAAAGGCCCTGGGACCAGGCGGGAAGGCGTTTATGATGGAGCGAATGTTCTGGAACATTCTGTTTATGTCTGTGGTGACCGTTGAACGGAGCTATCTGGGATGGAACGAAAATACAGCCGACCTCTACCAGAGGTAATTATTACGTTCAGAATGTCACCGTAGTTCCTAGTCCTTTACTGGTTTACACTGCATATCGATATCTCTACTCTGCACCTATATAAACGTCTGACGTAGCTATTACAGTACCTGGAGAGTTGAATATATAACCCACTTCTTAACTATTGTCTTGGTTCACCTGAGCACGGCTTGATAGTCTAGATGCAATTTTAGTCATGCAATAGAACACGGCTGTGTACAGTACTATTCTTCCAGGGAGTGCAATAAACAACGACATAATCAATGGGAGGTACGCGCCAGTCATTACCAGTGATCAAGTTTGTCTGGAACCAGCTGCCAGTGAGGTACAGCCACGCAGCGGCTAACAGTGCCTTTTAGGCTTCATTGGGTGGCTAAACTGCTCGTAAAACGCGTGCACCCTGGCACTCGCTATGAAAGCACACGCGAGTATTTCTATAGACCGTAAGTGTGTGTTTGTGTGTTATTGTGCATATGGAGGTCTCACACATGGTCATGCATAAGTAAACACTTGGAGAGGTACGCTCTTCTGAGGTCATCAGAAGCCAGTTGCAGCCACATTCGTTTTTCCACATAAACAGTGCAGGATTAGTGCTACAGAGCCATTATTATACACTTTGGAGTATTGGAGGAAGAAGACTGCACTAAATCTTTCGTGGACATTCTTACAGTGCAATTTTTTTGGGTGGGGAGGTACTAACTTATTTGTAAGTGGTCCAGAACAAGAAAAAGTGAGTTTATTCACGTCATATAGAGAGAGAGGGCATTGCTCCCTCTCTTTATGAAATATTCACGTCATATAGAGAGAGGGCATTGCTCCCGATCTTTATGAAATATTCACGTCATATAGAGAGAGGGCATTGCTCCCTATCTTTATGAGGTGGATGAAATATTCACGTCGTATATAGAGGGCATTGCTCCCTATCTTTATGAGGTGGAGGTGAGGTGAGGTTTATCACTTTCTCTCTCCCTCCTCCTCTCAGGTACAACTCCCTGTCAGAAGGCCATCGTCAGGCATTTGGTGCAGATGAGGACTACCTCCTCAGCCTAATCCTCCACAACCTCCTTGTCTACATGCTGGCCCTGGGAAAGACGGCGGCAGAGACGACAGACATTATCCACCGCCTCACGGCACGCACGAGGCTCGCGACTCTCGAGGAGAAACAGCTGCAGAAGACCCTGAGAATTGTGGAACAGAATGTTAGTCTGTCGAGCTACATCATCTCTCCCAGTGCAGGCTTTTCCGTGCGCATTAATGAAGCACGTGCGGTTAAATAACGCTCGCGAAAAATCCATGCAGGGCAAACTCTCCCTCACTCGAAATTTTCCCACTTTGTAATTTAGGGGGCACCCTAATCTTTAGACCCCTTCTATTTAATCCCTTCAGGAGCACATTTCATGCATAAAATATACCAGTGGACTATATACTTCGACTTGTGTATCTGAATCCATCGTGATTATCAATGCTTGTTTAACCTATGCGTGGATACCTATTGATGACATCATTATGATGCAATGCCAAATTGGAACTCATTAGTGTGTGGACAGATGACATCATTATATGACGTAACCCCCATTAGAGTTCGCAGGAGTTGGACCTGAGTGACCTTGGACTGATGTCGCTGTACAGCGAGGTCCACCCGACTGTGTCCTACATTGTCCACTACGGCATCAACATGATAGCACCAGTGTACAAACTGCAGATCACTAGCGACTGCCTGATTCTGAGGCGATTCCCGGACGAGAGGATCTCAATGCGACTGTGGAACGACAGGATTTCTACCATCTTCAATAATGATCGCCGGGCGACCGTAACTATCCATTACCGTGACAACAGCGGCGAGTGCAGACATCACTTCCACTCCAAAGAGGTGTGTTTAATTAATTACGCAGCAGGTTAATTAGCGTCTAATTTGTTTCTATTTTTCCGTCAGTTTTTGAAAGTTTACGAGTCCCTGCAAATTTTGGTGTCAGTGGGAACAATTTTAAGCTAGCACTCGTTTTATATACATGGACACGTTGATTTTTACTGCAATCACCATTTTTCATCTTTTGCCAAGTGATTTTTGACGAATTACAATTTTACTTGCGCATGCGCATAACTAGTGGAGTTTATTCCGCGCATGCGTGGTGGCGATCGAGCGCGATGTTGCGCGTGTCTCAGCTCGGAAGCTGTGTATTATAAGCAGAGCTTCATGCCAGCACGCAGTGGCAAGGGGTTTGTTTTTGCCGAGTGTTCGCAGCATCGCCCCTGCTAAAAGCCCGTCGTTCGCTCCAATGCCGCCCATTCAGACTCACGACCGCAGAATGGAGCTCCCCCGGCGCATTAGTAACCCACAGAACGCTCTCAAGCTATTGTGGATAGCCGCATTTCTTCTTAGATCGAATTTAGCGATCCCCGTTGCTGATTCTCTTGCAAAATGCGGCAGTATTGGACGGCCTGTGAACGGTTTCCGCAGAGACAACTACGTCGTCAGAAGCAGCGATCAAGGATTTTTCGTGGGTTCTTCCGTCACATTCGGATGCAGACTGGGCTACAAGCTGCGGGGAGAGAGGGATATCGAGTGTAGGGAGAGCTCCACCGGAGATGGTAGGGCCGAATGGAGTGCCTCGCTTCCAAGATGTGTCCCCTACCGCCGTTGTAAGTAACCCCCTCGTGCATGCTTATACTCTTTAGCATTGTACATTCATACAGGGAGAGAGGAGAAGGCCGAAGCTCCGCATGAGCTCGCTAGACGTACGTTATACTACAATCGCATTAGCTGCATAGTGGGGGCGTTCAAGTGCCTCAGTCAACATTGACTCTGTGTGTGAGCTGGATTGTACTTGTCATCCTCAGGTACAACTGGTTGTACTGATCTCGGAGACCCACGGAACGGAATGAGAACACTGATAGACGGACACACCTCGGGCTCTGTCGTCACATTCGAATGCAGCAGGGGCTACGAGCTGATGGGTGCTCAAAGACTAACCTGCAGGCAGGGTTCCTGGGGCAGACCCTGGCCCCAGTGCTCGCCCTCCTCAGGTACGTAAGTGCCGCTCAATTACAGTTGCCACGGCATTTTCGATACTCGTAAGTGGATAGCGAGTGAGTTGCGACGAAAGAGGCACGCTATTGAGCGTTTCCCTGGCAATGAATAAGTGGATAATAAGTGGGATTGTGCGTCACCTGTCCAAAAGAGAAAGCCCAGAAATGAAGATTGACGATACAAAAGGGCAAAACTAAACCATCTCTTTGTGCATGTGCCTACAAAAGTTGCAATGCATGGAGATCCCACTTAGGAGAATTAACAAAACAATACTGCATATTATCTTGGTACATACTGAGCATGATAGCCCACTCGGAAAGATTAACAGTGTAATAGGCACCACTCTCGTAACTGCAGAGCTAGCAATGTGTGGTGACCCTGGAAAGATATTTCGTGTGTTTGGCTGGAGGTTTGTTGAGGGTACGAGGGAAGGGGCCACGGTCACCTACTCCTGCGTCAAGGGACTTGTTCTGGTCGACGGAGACGAAGTCAGAACTTGTCTGTCTACTGGAGAGTGGTCTGGACAGCTGCCTCGATGCACTGGTGAGCAAGTAGCTGGTGCACAAGCAGCGTTGTTTAAATTTGAGAGTCAATCATCATTGCTCATCATTGCTCAATTGAACTCCAACAAAAACACGTGCTTCTACTAATTCAGAAACATTGGTTCAGATATTAACAAACTCAGTTTTGGTGGTAAACCCTTGTAAGCAATTAAAGTTTACCCTATATGGCAACTAGTGATTGTTGCTTACTTTTCTTCTGCTGTTGCATGCTGGATGCGGTTTGTTCCAGGATTAGAACTAGAGAATGTCAATCTGCTGGCATTCCAATTGGCTGATGACTCAAAGTTGAATCTGGTCCATGTGCTGCCAGCAGGGTGTATGATTGTCCATTGAAAATCTGACACAGAGCGACACCACTTACCAAACAATAGTTAATACTGAGAGCCGGTCGCCGTAATTGGTATAATATCTGGCATCAGTATTATTATACTTTTGATGAGGCATTGGAACTTGCATTGCAACAAAGAATGCAATTGTGAAAATGCAAGACTTATGACAGTGATACATACATAATGCGAAATTTGTGTTTAAATTTAATGGGGCGTATTAGTAGCAAGCTTCTCTCCTTGAGTTTTATCATTTGACAACATTTTCGTTCTTTCGTGTGCAGTGTTTAAGATCACAGTTCGGTGTATGATTCATTTCCTCTGTTTTCTGCAGTTGTAAACTGCGATCCTCCGGCGCAGCCACGCCATGGGACTGTTAGCTTCCCCAACGTTGGCTACAGCTATACTGCCACGTACAGCTGCGACTCTGGCCACATTCTCGAGGGAGCCGGTGTAGTCACGTGCCAGGAAAACGGTCGCTGGAGCTCCGGACCACCAACCTGCAGAGGTGACATGAGAGAGAGAGAGAGAGAGAGAGAGAGGAGAGAGAGAGATGAAATTTTAGCTGATTGTTGTTTGTATGCGGTGCTCTGTTCAGAGCTTTGTTCAAAGGACGTGTTTTCAATATACACTGGGGTATCGCCCAGAATGGTTTATATTGCCTCTGAATCAAGTAATCAATTTCCCATCAGGCTCTGTTTATCTAACACTGGAACGCCTCTCTTTGAAATGAGGACACCTCTCTAATAAGGGCACCTTTTCTTTCCCCAGAACAGTTCTTTCATGCAATGTAACCTCTGAAATAAGGACACCTTTACTAACACGGACACTTTCTTTTGTCCAATTGGTGTCTGGAGTATATACAGAGGTTCCACTGTATAACCAGAAGGAACGTGTTTTTGAAGTGTCTTTTCCTTTTTTTCGCCCCAGCCGTCAGATGTCAAGACTTGCGCAACCCACACCCACGGCTCCGTAAGCCACGCCCGTCCACCCATGTACCAGAGTATGGCGACGTACCAGTGCAACACTGGCTACGGGTTGGTTGGAGCTGCCAGCAGTGAATGTCTGGCCAACGGCTCCTGGTCAAACTCTCCTCCTACTTGTGAACGTAAGGATATCCTTCCAGCTAATGATACAAGTATCACAATAGGGAGCTGAATTCTAGCCCCTCCTTAATCCTATTTTTAAACTGCTCCGCCATAGTTGTGGTGGGTTCAAAAAGACCCCAAGTCATATTGTTGTTCTAAGTCGCCCTATAAATGTTGGTTATACGTAGAGTGCAGAAATCGAGTGCACTTTCTACCTCCAGTGGGACGTTGTGATGACCTTCAAACTTTGGAAAACGGAGCGTCTCTAGTACCATGGGTAGCGACATCGAGTCTGAGGCTACGTACATGTGTTCCTATGGTTACCGACTGATTGGTCGTCCAAAAAGGGTGTGTCAGGGAGGACGGGAGGTGGAGTGACCCCGCCCCTCGCTGTGAACGTGAGTAATGTATGCAACCGTGGACCACAATACCATTGTGTGTGTGTGTTGTTTACACTTTCGTATGTTTTGTTTACATGGCGATTATCTGTGTTTATGTTTGTGTTGTCTGTCAAGCTCTGTGCATGATGCGGACATATGTTGCGTGCCTTGTCACCATTCTCCCTCCGTCTTTTCTTTCTCATCTTTCTTCCTTTCTTCTCTCTCTCTGCTCTCTATCTCTCTATCTGCCTACAGCTAGTACCTGCTCGGATATTTCAGTGGGTCGGAATGTAGAGGTGACCCAGACCAACAGAAACTTCGTCTACTCGGTCGCAATTCACGCCTGCCACGAGGGGTACAGACTCCACGGTAACCAGATAAGAGAGTGTCAACCGTCTGGCATTTGGAGCGGTGGGCCACCTTCTTGCATTCGTGAGTTCCCACACATTCTACTCCCCACATTAGCCAAATTTGCTCTCTTGCATCTATTCCCTTACCTCTCTATTTCTCTGGTTTCCACACAAACTTTGGCTATATCCCTCCCCATTTTTATCTCTCTGCCTGTTTTATATTCTCTCCCTCTCTTTCCACAAACAAATGCAAATCTTTCTCCCTCCCTACCTCTCCACCCTACTTCCCTCCCTCCCTCCCTCCCTACCTCTCCACCCCACCCCACACACAGCCATTGTATGCCTTCCAATCTACGCTCCAAACAATGGGAACTTCAGTCTCTCTGATAGAACGTGCTACAGAAGTGAAGCCGTCTACACTTGCAACGGAGGCTACATCCTTAGCGGCGGGGACATGATCAGAACTTGCCAAGACACCATGCTATGGTCCGGGAGAGAGCCTTGCTGTGTCAGGGCAACTGGTAAGCCACTAAAATCGCATACAATAGCACGGTATATAGAAGGTGAGCTTAGGTGAGCAAAAATGAAACTCGGTTACATATGCAGACAGGTATTAACATAGAGAATTATCCCTCATTCACGTCAATAGAGGTTTGAAAGTAGCGCTGTAACTGTATCATGATATGCAGCCGATAGGTGTGTTGCATTAAGAGTGGCAGTATAAGAGGTTCCACTATAGACTATCATAGCACTGTAACTATTACCACACTGCAGTAGAGTGTCCGGTACTAACGGGGATCCTCAGTGGGACGGTGGAGGTCGAGGAACCGCTGGAACCAGGGGCAGTGGCAACGTACAGCTGCAGCTCTGGCCACTCTCTCGGGGGAGGCACCAGAGAGAGGGTGTGTCTGGAGGGCGGAGTTTGGAGTGGGACGGAGCCACGCTGTGTCCGTGAGTCAGCTATAGTACAAACACCTCCAGAGATCATGATAAAAATGTTAAAGAGTACATTTTTCCTGCATGCAAGATTTTTTGAATTAAGTCCAGACATGGTTTATACCTCTAAAACGGAGGTTTACGACACAGTTTTGCATGAAAAACAAGTTTTGATTGGGCTTATATTTTTTGGGTACAACTGTGCACAAAAATAACAAAACTCCCTATCATAGCCCCATACATCTATGATGCTAGGTACCATTCCAATCCCTATATACTAAGTACTACTGTACTTAGTGATACCAAGGGTGGTAACATGGATGCAACTGCTTCACTAATCTCATATACTGAGCTACAGCTTCTGTAGTTAATCCCTACAACCACTGCAGCCTTACAAAGCGGCTGTGAGAAATATCCAACATGCTGGCCCTAACCATTCCATATTATACTTCTGCCCGTTGCCGTGCGTCGCAGGCGTAGCCACAACAATGTCAATCTAAAGCCCAGGTTCGCAGATCCAAATAGAATTAACTGCGCCTCTGTCTGGGACAACAGAGGAAGCCTTTTGTGCCGGTGAAGTCGCAATTTTGGGGAGGGTGAGGCTAAGACAGCACACCTTATTGCATAGTCTCGAACCCTGCTTCGTGACATTTTTGTCGATTTTTTATTATCACTCTCTATTGTTAACTTTTAGCCTTGGTATGATTATGGCCACGTCTATTGGCTGACGATCTTGCCTGCATGTTCGTATGGTGGAATCACTTGTAATGGGCACTCCAAATAAAGAACACCTCTCTCTAAAGGACACCTACGTTGTACTGTACTCCAATCCAGTGCATACTATTTTATATAATTATTAGCTACTTAACATTTGAATGATGGACACCTCAATAATATATTGTCAGTACGTACTAGGTAGCCATTTATAAAAAAAACACGCTCATATTTTTTCGGAATAAACTATACATTAAATTGTATTTCTTGATCCAAGCTATTGCATAAATACAGTTGGCACAATTACCAATCACAACATCCATCAATTTCAGCTGTTCTCGCATTTTTGGCTGGGTTATGTGCATTTGTTGTCAGACTTTGCAAAACAGAGGCATTCACGCCGTTATTGAAACGCCCCACCTCCCATTGTGTCTGTGTGCGCGGCCCATCAAACCGTTTCAATGGCTCAACGATCACTTTCGCCGCACCCACGGAAGAGGGAAGGAGCGATAAAGGCCTCGTGGTCCAAATTCCTGGCATTCCTCTGCCCCTATTCAGTCAGTGAATTTGCAAGACACAATCTCATATTCGTGAGAAATTCTGATAAATTTGAAAATACTTGGTGGGATCGGTCAATTTGGTGCATTCTTCTCTGCGTGCATTTAAAATAGTTGACCAACTTTGCCTTCCATTTTCAGTTGCATAGACGGCAATGCCTTTTGGGAGGAGGCATTTCTCATTCCCTTTTCCCAGCAAAGTTATGCAATTGCTATTTCTTTGTCTGCAGCTGATGTCACCCCAATGTGTGAGGAGCTATTTGCACCGGCGTTCGGAAGAGTGTCCGTCAGTGGTAGGGAAGTGGGCAGTACTGCAGAATACTCCTGTAATCCCGGTTACATACGGTCCGGAGACCGTACCAGAACCTGCCTGAGTCCCGGAATGTGGTCTGGGAATGCGCCCACCTGCGAACGTAAGCAGTTGTGTGTCGTGAGTCATTAATCGCTCGTACTTGCTGTGCTTTCGTTGTATACTTCACTGGGGATTAATGCTCCATCGTACATGGGTATTCTTATCACTATGTTGAGCACTTTGTCCGAGATGAAGGTAACCATGGTTTAAAAAGAGATGGAAGAGATGGAGTTACTAAGCGATGAAAAGCCTGTTACACAGTGCAAACGTGGAAAACCTGTGATTGCCATGACGTGGCACGTTAGCTGGCTATTGCATCATGCCCAAAATTCCCTTTGCCTCGTGTTGTATTGTGGACCTAGCATCTTGCCTGCTGAGTTGCCCCGGGAGCTCGGTAGGTATATACAGTATTCTGTTTAGAGAGCAGAGTGTCGTGGGTTTGACTATATAGTCAGCTCAGTAAAAAGATGGCAGATTTGCCTTTCAGTTGACGCCATGATTCACACACTCTCTAACTATAAGCGTGCTCGTTTTAGCCACACCCAACCCAACTCATTTCACGTGTAAGAGAGAGCCATCTGTGCATTTCTGTACCATACGTCCCAGCATGTCATCGTATTGTGACTACGTGAAATGCTGCTCCATAAACACTCCCTTGGTGCGGCTAACGACTACAAATTCCGTCTTTCATCCACACCTTTGCAAGAACCTAGCCCCAACCTTAGTCTATTGACCGAAGTAACTCAATTATCCCCACATGTGGTACATGGCATTTTCACCACCCACGCTGTACGGTCGTCTCAACTCACGCAAAACACGAGGTCTTAAGTACCACAAATGGGATAATGTTAGTATTGGAATTTGACACGTCTATTGGGAGTGACTGAAGGTGAATTGTTTGCTCAGGTTGATGAAAGTGCCAACTACAAATATGCACAACAATCGTGATGGGTGCACTACTGTACCTGTGTACAACATGCGTGGGTGACTGTTGGAGGGAGGGGGGAGGGTGGGGGTTGCCGTGGAGACAAAATGTTACAGTCGCATTGTCGTGGCTTCAAAATGAGCACACAAGACAAAACACACTATGTGGTGGGCGCGATGCGATCATGCACGCTGCTCAAACGTATTATCACGCAGAGAACCAGCGGATAAGATGTACGTTTATATATAGAGCCAATGGAACTAGTATTTGACACAAACTCTCCCCTTATTACGTCTATTTTGAGGTATTGTTTGCCCAACATATACCCTACATCAGCACTATATGTCTATAGTACGAGGCAAATGTATACAACAGATGTGCAACATTATGGGCCGCGTCATGTTAGCTAAGGCGGGCCTGAGACGGTATTCTAACAAGCCCCTCCCCCTTCCTAATATGACTGTTGGTTTGTTAACTTACGTGGCTTTGAATTAACTTACCTATTGTCTAAAACATGCATGTATGCGCACACTAGCTATACACATTGGTATGTGCACAGCGATTTAAATTGATTTGGCTTTAAGTAAGCATGTTAATTGGCGTACTATTAAAGGGTAATGGATTAATTGGGGGTGTATAAACATGGCGTTCGGGCATTTGATCTATCGACTCCGGCTCCTTTCACGTGCAGCTGTCGATTGCCGAGTGCTTTTACCACCTGCCAATGGGTTTGTTGTTGTTGGCACGACAACACTGGGATCTATGGCAACGTACTCTTGCGACCCTTCGTTCAGGATAGTGGGAACCGATTCCAGAGAATGTCAGGAGGATGGAACTTGGAGTGGGGAAACCCCTACTTGTGAAGGTGATTAGTCATCTTGTTTGGATTAACGCATTTATCATGTTAGCTGTTACACTGTTGTCTGCGATTAAGTACATGCTTTTTACATGACTTTTGTAAGTGATAACATGACTTGTAATCACTTACAGTTATTGACTGTGGAAGCCTCATGTCTCCTGATAATGGAACAGTTGATCTCAGTGAGGGAAGTTTACTGGGTGCCATGGCAACGTACTCTTGTGACCCTTCCTTTACACTGATTGGAATGAGCTCTAGAGTGTGTCAGGAAGATGAAACGTGGAGCGGGGAAGCCCCTACTTGTATAGGTATGTAATGTGAAACATCAACTTTTCATGTAACTGCTATGATCAATTTTACGGGACATCTGTAAGTAATTGCTTTATCTTTACAAGCCTTCTGTAAGTGATTGCATAATCTTTACAAGCCTTCTGTAAGGCGTAAGCAATTTTATGTATACACGTACCCTTTACAAGACCATGTAATTGATTACATTTATCAACCAACAGCTATTGATTGCGGCGAGCTTGATGGTCCAGCTGATGGCAGAGTTGATACAAGTCAGGGAAGCTTGTTAGGTGCAGAGGCAATATACACGTGCGGCCCTTCGTTTAGACTGGTTGGAACGAGCATCAGACAGTGTCAGGATAACGGGTCCTGGAGCGGGGAAGCCCCTACTTGTGAAGGTAATTATCATCATGTGAAATCATGTAAAAGTCACTGTTTTCATGTACCATGAAACACATGACTTTTGTATATAAGTGACTTGTAATCACTTACAGTTATTGACTGTGGAAGCCTCATGTCTCCTGATAATGGAGCAGTTAACGTCAGTGAAGGTAGTTTACTGGGTGCCATGGCAACGTACTCTTGTGACCCTTCCTTTACACTGATTGGAATGAGCTCTAGAGTGTGTCAGGAAGATGAAACGTGGAGCGGGGAAGACCCTACTTGTATAGGTAATCAAGCTATATACAACACTTCTGTACGTGATTACATGTGTATACTTGCAATAGTTATTGATTGTGGAGGCCTTGAACCTCCTGATAATGGAGCAGTTGACGTCAGTGAAGGTAGTTTACTGGGTGCCATGGCAACGTACTCTTGTGATCCTCGTTTACGCTGGTTGGAATGGACTTGAGACAGTGCGAAGAAGATGGCTGGACTGGGGAACCCCCTACTTGTGAAGGTAAGGAAAAAAATTTTTTGTCTGGTAGGTCAGTGTGTAGTGCACTGAACTTCCAGTCGTGGCACCTAAATTTGACTCTCGACAGAATTTGGTTCTTTCTCTTTCTCTCCTTGCCTGTGTATACTGCCTTCTTTCTTGCTTTCCTTGATCAATACTATAGACCACGTAATCTGACTGTAGCCTAGAACTGACGAACATTCTCCCGAACTTGCAGACATTGTCTGTCCGGTTCTGGAAGACCCAGAGTTTGGCTCCGTCGTCTACGAGGGAGGAAGACGAGGGGTCGGCAGCGATGCGACGTACGCCTGTCAGTCTCGGTACTCGATTGTCGGCGACCCGGTCCGGATCTGTCTGGGGACTGGGGAATGGAGCGGACAGGCCCCCTCTTGTGAACGTATGTACCTATAGAGAAAGGACTCTCCTCTGAGTATAATAGTCCTGCTTTTAACTAATAGGTGCTTCAGTCAATTCCCTCGAGGAACAGCGTTTATTGCAACAGAAATGTTAGCTCACTGCCACTGACAGCGGCAAAAAAGAGAAAAGGTGTCCCTTTAGAGAGGTGTTCTCATTTCAGCCGTGTCCTTAGAGAGGGTCGTAGACTAGTACAACGTACTTATTCAACATTCCAGCACAAGTTTGTATTATGCCGTTTTATTGTACTGCTGCAGTGTTGGAGTGCCCCGGTCTAGAAGACCCACCAAACGGCATGGTAACGGTCATGGACAACGTCCCCGGTAGTGTGGCGATGTACATCTGTGACTCTGGCTACATGTTGAGCGCTCAGGGAGACCGGAACTGCGAGAGACTCGGAGAGAGAGACACCCAGTGGGGCGGAGTGCCACCTACGTGCACCCGTACGTTTGTTTACACTCAAAATTTACCGACAGACGTAAAATTTCCAATGTGCCTTCACTGGATGTCCAGTCCGACACTTCTAACTACAAAGCTTCTACTACCATTTATTTACTACCCTCTCCCCTCTTCCCTCCCTCTCCCATGCGACCGTTTCTGTATGCGTGTGCAGTCATAATGTGTCCGCTATTGGAAGACCCAGACAACGGCCGAGTGACGACACCTCCGCCATATCCGGTCAACTCTACGGCGGTGTACGCATGCAACAGGGGATTCGAGTCGAGTAGTGGATCCATTCGCAGGGTTTGTATGGCCGACGGAACATGGAGCAGTACCGCACCGGTCTGCATCAGTGAGTGCCACACACTAGGTTGCTTGTCTCAATACTAGCAATACTGTACATACATGCTTGTTTGCCTTGCCTTGCCTTTCTACCTCGTTACCAAGTTGTTGCCTTTGAGTGTCATTCTCATACTGCTCCAGTCACTATCAGACATACATGCATCTTGAGTTACAGCTTACTTGGGTATAGCACACTAGCATTCTTCCATAAACATTGGCATATGTCAGCCTTTTAATTTTACCCCTCCACCTCTGCATCTATACACCAGCGTTGTCATTTTAACCCTATGCACCCCTGCAACTCTTTGTCTCCTTCGGTGTCACTGTGTCACTGCAGTGTCCATCGTTGCCTGTCCATCAAACCTTGGAGATCCCGAGTTTGGTTCGGTGGCGATTCGAGGCAACGCGACGCTCGGCTCCACGGCGCTGTACAGCTGTCAACTGGGTTACCAGGTGGTCGGAGAGCCGGAGAGACTCTGTCAGTTGAACGGGCTCATTGGAGTGTGGGGTGGAGAGGAACCAACATGCGAAGGTACATAGGCACTGCACGCAGTTTATGCCCACTATTAAACCAGCACTGTTTATACCGAGGAACTGCTCTCTAAGGACACCCCTGAAATGAGGACACCAAAAAAGTGGCAAAATCTAATGGTATACATACAGCTTTTCCTCTTCTCCTTTGAATGCAATTTACCCCTGAAATAAAACACCTCATACTTTCCTCACTCCTATTGGTGTCCGGATTAGAGGAGAGTTCCACTGTAAGTGAGAAATGCTCACAGCGACTGATCTCTCTCCCTCGCCTCTCGCTCCTTATCTCATTCTCCTACATACCGTCTCTCCTCCTCTCCTCCTCCCAATTCCTCTACCTCCTCGAAAATCCTCACATCCTCCTCCTCTCTCCTCACACGCCTCCTCTCCTCCTCTCCTCCTCTCCTCCTCCCTCCTCTCCTCCTCTCCTCCTCTCCTCCTCTCCTCCTCTCCTCCTCTCCTCCTCCCCTCCTCTCCTCCTCTCCTCTCCTCCCTCTCCTCCTCTCTCCTCTCTCCTCTCCTAGCTCCGTCCTCCGCTCCTCCTCTCCTCCTCTCCTCCTCCCTCCCCCTCCCTCCTCTCCTCCTCCTCAGCTGTGATGTGTCCTCAACTGGAAGATCCAGTGGACGGGTTCCTGAGGATCACGGGCCTTGCAGTCGGGGCAGAGACGGTCTATTTCTGTGACTCTGGATTCCAGAGAAGCGGACTTCTGAGGAGAGAGTGTCTCCCCACCGGGAACTGGAGTGGACAAGATACTCTCTGCAATCGTAAGTCACGGGGAAAAGTTTACTATCTGCAGAATTGGCAATAATGTACTTCATTGTTCCCTTCCGCCCAGCTCTACCCGGGACAGCTTCTTGTGGCCGATTAAACGATCCCGATCAAGGCACAGTTGCTTACGAAACAACTACCCCTGGCTCCGTGGCAACGTACTCTTGCATTCTGGGATATGTGCCAGTGGGCGGAGCAAGAGAGAGACGTTGCCAGGACAACGGAACATGGGACGGCACTCAACTTACCTGTGATGGTACGCATGAGAAATTTTAACTCCTTTCATACTGTATTTTCAACACCAACCCCGTGAATTTCACTTTAACTCCTTATCCAGTTTTCCACTTCTGCATCAGTATATTTCTATTAACCCTCATCAGTGTAACCATTTTAACCCCTTTTAGTCAGTGTTTTCAGTTTAACCCCTCCACTCCTGCAGCAATTGACTGCGGCCCACTATCGGACCCCGTAAACGGAATGGTGTCAGTTTCTCTAGACACTACCCTGAAAGCTACAGCGAGATACAACTGTGTTTCCGGCTACGAACTGACTGGGCTGTCGGGAGACGTTCGGTTCTGCACCGTGACGGGGGAGTGGTCCGAGACGGACCCAACATGCGAACGTACGTAAGCCACACCCACCACCACGAGTGTGTGAAAGTGTGAGAGAATAATATGAAAGTTACGTCCAACAAATCCTATAGGCCACTTACATTATAATGTACTATATATAGGTTAGACGCGGAAGCGAGGTGTCTACGCTACATTGCAACCCGAGGGGCTGTGGAATGTTGGCGTCCCGAGCGCAGCGAGGGCGCTACCCACATGCCCCGAGGGTTGCAATGTTGCGTAGACAACCGAGCTTCCGCGTCTAACCGGTTTAGACCGGAGTATCTGATTGGTGTTTGCGCGTTCAAATGGGTAGCAACAAGCTAGCAACGCTGCGCTCATTCCTCATTCCTTACCTTCGGATGGAACAAGACGCTTTTTTTACGCGTGAGACTCCGAGGAGACAGCCCCCGCCCCCCGTCAAAAATCGTTACGTCATCATAAAACGCCCTCATTGGTGGTGCGCGTTTGAAAGGGTTAGCAACGCACGGCAACGGCCCAATGTGTTTGTGTATCGCCAGAGCTGAAGAAGCCGACGCTTTTTTCGTGGAATATTGACGTGATTTCTGACTTTCGCGAGCTCCGGAGACTGTCCACAGACTTCTTGCAGGTGCACTACGCATTTTAAAAGAGCTACTTTGCCAGTCGCGCCTTCTACGCTTACATATACCGAACGCGGAATCGGCCGGTTTGCGCAGATAACGACTTTTGAGAATAGCCATTTTGTACGGGGAGTTTGCTGTAGACCACCTGCAAACGCCATTAGACACCTGAAAGGAGGTGTCTATGAAAAATAAACCCCGCAATTCTGTAATCTGATTGGTCAATTGCGCGTGACTGCGGTCTAAATAGGGTATAATGGTCGTTTCAAAATCATCCATAGAGAGTTTTGTTTTAACCCTGTTCCCTCTGAATTTGGCCGCAGGGGTTGATTGCGGGCCACTCTCTCCCCCCGTCAACGGAGTGGTGGACCAGTCTCGCGGTACAAGGTTCACGGACGAGACGTTGTACACGTGTCTGGAGGGGTACGTTCTCACCCCGTCAGATTCCCAGATCCGGATCTGCACCGAGACAGGGCAGTGGAGCGGATCTGACCCGACCTGTGACTGTAAGTAGGCGGCTTTTCTATTGGAGTGTGTGTTTTACTGCTCAGAAATGCTTTCACTGCACCTATTGTTATTGACATCTTTATCTCTTTTCTTCCTCTCTCCTTTCGTTTTCTCTTCCGTCCTTACTCCTTCCTTCTTTCTCTGTTCTTCTGTTCCCACCTTCTTACTCTCCTCTCTCTCTCTTCTCTCTCTCTCTCTTCCCACTCTATCTCTATCTCTTCCCCCTATCTCTCCACCCCATCTCCACAGTGAGCGAGAGTACGGTAGACTGTGGTTCCCCACCACTCCCACCAAACGCCATGGTAACTCTACTCAACTCATCGACTGGGCTACTGGCTCTGGCAGAGTACAGCTGCCGCCCGGGGTTCTTGTTGGAAGGCGACAGTCTCACGCAGTGTCAGTCAAACGCCCTATGGAGTGGCACACTTCCAACATGTGCCAGTAAGTGTGTATATGAAAGTAAATCTCAAATGTATGGGCATAATGCAGGGCAACATGTGTCATCCCTATATACTAAGTACTACCGCGTACTTAGTGATTATATATGGAGGCTCTGGGCTTAATATATGCCTGTGGCTTGCTAAGGGTTAATGGTTGTGGATGCTCACAGGAAGGCAGTGTCCTCCATTGGAAGCACCGGAGAATGGCAGGATCTTTGTCGAGGGATTGACTGTTGGATCCAGCGTCACGTACCTCTGCAACCCGGGGTACACGAGGGTCGGTCTCCTCAGGAGAGTCTGTCAGAACAACGGAGAGTGGACCGGAGACGACACACGCTGCCTCCGTACGTCTTTTTAACTCTCTGCTCACCTCCTTCAATCTCTCTATCTGCCCCTGTGCTTCTTTTTTTGGACTTCTTTTTCTCTTTCCTCTTCCTTCCCCTCCCTCTTCCTCCCCCTCTCTCCTTCCTTCTTCCTTTTTTTCAAACATCAAGGCGTGGAAGACGTGACCTGTCCTCCGTTGACCCCACCCACAAACGGACTAATTAGCGGAGGAGAGGGAGAGCAGCCCGTGGGTCGACGGCCTCGTACAGCTGTGACGAAGACTACTCTTTGGAGGGTTCACGGCAGCGTACGTGTCGCAGCGACGGACTTTGGAGCGGCATGGAGCCAACGTGTGAACGTACGTCTAGTATACAGAGTAAAAACTGTCAAAAAGAAAGATTTAAAGGATCCACATATAGTTCTGCCCAATACATCGGCATAATAAGCGAAAAAATGTCAAAAAAGAAAAATTTCGGAAAAAAGAAAAAAGCTAGGTCACCTTTCTATATAAAGGCCCATTTTCTCAGTATATACTGATGGGGCTTTAGTTAATGAAAGTTCCGTGCAGGTATACAGTGCCCAGATCCAGGGGTACCTGAAGATGGCCGAAGAATCGGCGACAACTTTGAGATCGGAGAATCCGTTCTCTTTCTCTGCTTCGACGGTTTTGAGCCAGACGGAATGAGTACGCTCATCTGTCTTGCCAACGGAACGTGGAGCAATCCGACGCCTACCTGCACCGTTCCCACTAGCGCTGGCTCACGAAGGAGAAGAGGTAATTACATGGGCACTATGAACACATCCGTACATGGCATCACATGGTGTATTTTGTTCATGTGCGGGTTTGTCTTGCGTTGTCTTGTATTACCGACTTTGAGTCCAGTCTGCTGAGCTGCCCTGGTAGTAGCTCAGTGGGTAGCACACTTTCTATAGAACAGAGTTTCGCGGGTTCGAGTCTTACGCTTGTTTCTAGTGTATCCTTTATTCAGAGATTATGGTTAAAAAAGAGGCTGTGTCTAAGTAGCTTGTTTGCCCACTCCACACATGCACACAGGGTCCTGCAGTGGCTCTAGTGAAGACGAGCAGCTCCCCACGCTGGGCGAGCGGTGCAGCTGCATTGCCGGCCAGCTCGTATCCTGCTGTCGTCTCCGACAGGAATGGAGCCAGTTATCCTCAGACCAGCAGGAGCACTACATTGCAGCCGTCAGAACTGCAGCAATGAACCCCCTCTATCGCCCCGCATATGTCCGAATCATGCGACTCTATTTGGAAGCGTTTGAGAGCGTCGCACTGAATGAAAACCCGGACACGTCTCTATTCTTCCCCTGGCATCGCTATTACCTGAATCTCTATGAAGACCTTCTCCGAGTGATTGACAGGAGCGTCACCATTCCGTACTGGGACTGGACTTTGACCCCCGACCGGCCGTACAGAATCTCAAGTATTCGATCCCGTTTTCGGGTTTGGGAACAGTACGGATAACGTCACCCACTGTGTCAATTCCGGTCCGTTTCGAGAGGGGGTTTTTAGAACCTCCCCCCAAGCTGGTGATGGGTGCGTGAAAAGAACGTATCGAAATTTCCCCTTTTTTAACCGTCATCTTCTGGATAGCACTCTCCTGGCACCGGCCACCTCTTTCACTCAGCTCCACTCGGCACTCCAGCTCTTTTTCCACTTTCAAATCCGCTGTTTCATCGGTGGGACAATGTGCACGAACTTTGCCAGTGAAGATCCGGTCTACTTGCTCCTACTGGCACAGCTGGACCGCCTCCTAGACGCCTGGCAGAGGCAGGACGAAGAGAGAGCTGCGGTGAGGTACAGTGACGACCCCTCGCCTCTGGTGCCTACACTGAACAGCGTATCAGAAGAGCTCAAAGTGTCAGACTACAGCAGTAACAAAGAGCTTCCCTACGGGGTCTCAGTTTGCTACAGCGTCCCACCTCCTCCCTTACCTGCAGTCACGGCAGAGCCAGAGTAAACTAGTTACGTGCTATTATATAACACCTACCAATCATCATCGTCATTGTATACCTACCCATGCACTCGTGTCACTCAGAATCACTAACAAATTATCATTGTGTTGGTATATATATTATGCACTGAAGCTACCGATTTTTACATTTTGCCATATTTTGAGTGAGCTATGAAGTCTAGAGTAGATATAGATATTATCTCTGAAAAGAGACCTTTTGAATAAAGGACACTTCTCTTGTATCCCCCTGTCCACCCTATTCCTATAATTTTACACCCACCATGAGCTCATTAACATAATGATTTAACATGATGATAATTGATGTGCAGGATTTTTAATCAAAGTGAAAATTCAGTGGTTCAAGTGAGCGTATTCTTCCTCTTCCTTGGCACCTCCCTCCCCCACCGTCCTTCTCTTCCCTCTTCCCCAGCTGCTTTAGCCTCAGAGTCCCTCCAGTTCCCATGTAGGGCTCCAGAGTCGCGTACCCACGTCTCTGTTCCAACGTCGAGTACTCCCCACTGGCCTCCAGCAACGAGAACGGATCCGAGACGGACTCGTACAGATTGCCTTCTCCTCCCGACTTCTGGTCCGTTATCTCGTACACGTTTCCACCGTTTGGCTCATGAGCTTTCTTGCAACTCCCTGCAGTGGTACCACCAACGCACTTTTCTCTCTCCTTCTCTTCCTTTACTCTCTCACTCATTTCAGACTCAGTAGTAGACTCTCTCTCCCCCATTGCAGCGGTCCCAGCGCCTGTATCTTCATCGTGTGGTCGAATGACGTCGTAGAAGGAAGGGAGGGAGGGGATTGTTGTTGTATTAGTGGTAACGACAGGGGCTCTTGAGGGAGAGTCTGTGGCGGAGAGAGGAGGGATCTCACTGTACAGGTCAGAGCTGGTCTGAGAACTGCCGCAGTTACTGCTGGTGGTGGTCGTCGGCGGCGACGGAGTCACTGTGCCTCCCCTGGCCTCCAGAACTTCATACACCGGGGCCTCCAGACTAGACCTCCTGCATTGGTGGAGGACCATTCTCATTTGTACTCACTGCTATAGCAGACAATGGACACTCCAAATAAAGAACACCTCCCAATAAGACTCATGTGCTTTAGTGTAAAAATGAGACAATACTCATGTTTTTAGTGTGCCCATAGTCCCCATTGCACTATGTGCTATGGAGATTTAAAGAACCCAGTGATGATTTTCACGCAGTAGGATTCGTTGCATGGGAACTATAGTAATGGTAGGATTGCTATAAGACTTGGACGTTTCAAGAGATCTTCTGTAATACGTAGTAAAAGGTGATGTACTCACTCTCTACTGGCTATTGTCAGAGACTTTGATCTCTTCCTCCTCCACAGTACAGCTCCTGAGACCACACCCTACCACGGTGACCACGCCCACTAGGAGTAGGGCACTGAACACGCCCACGACCACACCCATGATGGGAAATTGGGACGAGTTGTTCGGAGCCGGCCGGACGAGTCTGGAGCCAGTCTCTGCAGTTGGGAATTCTTCCGTGGCTGGGCTAGGGGTGCTTTTTGAAGATGTGACTGGGTTTTCTCCGTCACAGGCAACAAGCAGATGTCGACAGGTGTCGTTCACCGGCTTCTCCCCCAAGCAGTTGGCAAGATTGGTGTCTGTTTGAGTGCAGGTGAAAGTGGCGGCAGCTGGTTGGAGCGACTCCAGACTCATCACTCCCTCCCCTGCTGAAAATACAAGAAAGAGGACGAGAGTATGTTTACAATTTCACAACATAAACAAGTTTGAAATTTGGTGCGTATTTTCTAAACACAAGTGGAACAACAATGCGGCAATCTGTGTAGAATAATAATACCTGGTCGGTGGAATCCCGCCTGGCGGCATATTGTGGCTGCGTCGTTCAGGCTCCATTCTGTGTCACAAACACTCTCCCATTTTCCCCGACTGTTGCACAGCTCCACCAGACCACTGGTGTTCTCTTTGTCACCGGGGATGCTGGGCCCACTGTTCAGGAGAATGCCTCCTTCAGCACAACCATAGCCTGCAAGCATACAGACACAAACTTTAGCTAGTGTAATAGAGTTTTTAGATCTTTCTGTCCGACTAAGAATGTTCGGTAACACAAATCTCACTGAAACAATACAGAGAATGACACTGTTAGTTTTTTTGGGTGAAAGTAACCATTCTTAACATAGTACAACCACAGATGGATTCTAGATCAGAGATTCAAAATTCACATCTAAGTGCAAGTAGAGTATAGAGTTGCACGCATTTCTTATTGAAAAACAAAAATAGGATCGTTACTTACCACTGGAGGTGTCCTGAATGCGTACAGTGGTGTGTGGATTAGAGATGTTCAGGACGACGTCGGAACTATTAGTGTAGCTCAGCGAGAGTCTCAAAACCTCAGTTTTCTCCATCAACTCGTCAGCTACTACGTCGACATACCTACACTGTCTTTTGGGAGACAGTGGCCGAAACACAAAGACTTGCTGCTCTTCTTTAATAATGTAGTCGTAAGAATCTGCAAAAATAAGGGTGAATATAGCACACTGCAGAAAAAAAGAACGCAAACCACACTTGTACTAATTCCACCCACCTATGACTTTCATGCAGCAGCATCTGTTATACTCACCAATGGCTGTAATGTCGGTGGCCGTTATGCGCACTTGTGCCTCATTTCCGAGAGTACCTCGCAATTTCGCACAGACTGCCACTTGTCCCTGGCCCTCTGTGACTGTATACTGCAGTCTCTCCCAAAACACCTTTGGTGCTGATCAATGGCGTTGGTCGGGGAGAAAGCAATCAAATGGGGATAATTGAGGGGTTCAACTCACTATCATTGTCAACAATGCGAACTTGGACGCATTCTGTGGAAATGTGAATAAGAGGACTTTCAGTCGTAACGCAGACGTCGAAAAATTCTTCGGGTTCTGGTTGAGGGTCATCGAAAATCCTCAGTTGGTGGCAGTAACTGGACTCAGGCAACTCAAACCAATGATTGCTGGGTTCATAGTCGCTCGCACCTGCAGAAAATATTCAAACATGTAAACGTGTAAATATTATGAAGAAAATGAAGGAGATCGCTAAACCGCAGCAGAAGCTCATTTGTGTTCTCCATCTATGTTTCTTGGTGCCGTGTTCTATTCAGTTACGCACGCAAAATACTTACTTCTTTTTGATGCTGAAACATGCTGGGACGGTTTTATATACCTACTCACCGACTGCGGTTCTACTATTGGTGTTGATAGTGAGAGATGGTGGTGGATGATGGTCCACTCCGCCACTGACAGTGAGGCACAGTGAGAGGTAGGGATACACTCCTTCAGTCTTGAAATACACACTCTGCTCAAACTCCACTTCCACAACTACACAAAGTAAAACATCTTATTATAATAGACGCTCTGAATAATTATAGAACACCTCTCTATAAAGGAAACTTCGATCTGGTGCTACTACTTCTAGTGTATAAATAAAGGACACCTCTCATTTTCATGCTCAAGTGTGTCCATTTTTAATGGTGGTTCTATCACCAGAAGTGTGAAAGAAAAGGTTTTTACTTTACCGTCATTGTCTAGTATGACAATATCCACCGTGGTCTCGCGTGGCACATCCAGCATCACCCACGACACATCTGTACTCAGCAGCAGTTGAAATGTCTCAATCTCTGTCCCCTCGCTCACTGCATCGTCGTTAGCGGCCACCTCAAAGCATATCTCGTGGGACTCCGAGCTACTGCTGATCCCCACAGCATGGTATTGCTCACTGTCAACTGCATAGTCTCCACCTAGATGTGCACAGAGAGGTAATTGCATTATTGCATGAATGGGGCAATTGTGTGAGGTGAAGTGGACTGAATAAGGGTGTGTAGGTTCTATTGTTTGATCAAATTGGTCGTTCGGCTGTGAAAAAACGAGCTATTTGCTCAAACTTTGACCACTGCAGGCACGACAATGGAGCCAATCGTGCATTTATGGAAGAAAGCTAGTAGAGTTGAGATTGGCCAATTTGAGTATTCTCAACTATTATTAACTGCTCTCTAGAGCAGACTTCTTTCTTCCCCGAGAAATGAGAGAAACGAGAAATGAGAGAAACAAACCGGTTGCATTCCCGCCGAGGTCAAGGACAATGAGATGGAATCTAATCAGTGGGAGATCATTTTCAGCCGCCTCTAGACACACTCTCGCCGTCTCTCCTTCCTCCACCACATACACCGACTGAGCCAGTGAAAATCTCACCGGATCTAGAAACAAAGAGACACCATCTACAATTTCACTTCCAAGACACGTCATTATTATATGAGGTTTTTCTCTATATACCATTATCAGTGATGTAGATTTTGACAGTGCTATGCTGGATATTGACAAGGTTATCGCTGGAAGAAACTCTGATTCTGAAGAACTCTTTTTGTTCTGGTAAGATGTCGTCCACTGCAGTTAGTGTCATGCACTTTCGGAACTGGTTGTCTTCCTGGTTGAATGTGACTCCAGAGACATAGAAATCGACATTAATGGCAGCTGGCAAGGAGAGAGGGGAGGAGGGGGGGAGAGAGCATAATTACTCACAAAGAAGTGTAATAGATGAATTTTCGGTGTGTTTGTGTAGCTGTGGCAGCCGTGTGTGAGATTACTCGGTTATTACGTGTGCTGATTATGTGCAACAGTGCCACACCTTAGGATTAGGGATTCAAGAAGATACAATCCTTTCTGAGCTATAATATAAACTGTACCCTGCAGCCTAGTGGGTAAGATTCAAATTGTCAACTCACTTCCTGTGATGGTGGTAATTGACAGTTCTACAAAGTCCCTCTCGGAAGATGCACCCGTCTCGGCACATATCTCGACAGCTTCTCCTTCACTCACAGTGTACCGCCCTCTTGTGAAAGACACGTCCACTCCTGTATGGCATAAAATTATTTTGCCGTTTATCCTATCCTCATGCTACCGTCATGCTATAGTCAAAAACTTCACTCTATCCTACGGCATAAATCATGCAGTTTGTTATAGGACCATACGCTAAAGTCACATCATCTCTTGCAGCTAGGCCGTATGTCATTTCTTATTGTGTATTGTGCATGGGTAAAGAATAAGTATTGATGGTATATAGTGTGATTACTGTGTAATAAACAGACTCACGGTCGTTGTCAATTATGGTGACGGTAAAGTTATTCTGGTGGAAAACCGACGGCGTGTTCGGTGTGCTCACTGAGATTGTGAAACTCTCGTTGTTTTCAGGGATGTCGTCTTCACACAGCTGAAAAACTGAGAAGCACTGTTCGCTGGCTATAGTAGTACCAGTCATCAGTGGAAATGGGAGCTCTAGCGTGTGATTGCTACTCAGCGTGTAATCCACTCCCTCTGTGGAAAAGCAGCAAAGTGAAGAGAAGGTGTACTTGTAGTTTACGTCTTTATTCACGAAATTGTACGGTACACCAGGAGGTAAGAGAAACTTGACTTGGAGTCAAACCGACAGGCATCGCTACTAGAAGTCCATGCACTGAGTTCTAACTTCAATACAAAAGCTGGTCTTCCTCCTTTCCTCTAGTGTATACTTCTACGCATGAAGAAAATCGCTACAGTGCATGTGACGGCTTTTAGCTAGCTATAGTACAACAGAACAGTCCGGTTACCACCGACCTGTGGCCGTTCCACCGACGGCGTGGAAAAGCAGCTCTATGGATGAGGAGTTGGGGGTGCCCGTGACGCGAAAACAGACAGATATTCCCGAGTTCTCCTCCACGGTGTAATCGTTCTGTGGCAAACTCACTACGACTGCTCCTTGTACTCCTGCTGCAGGCGGATAATATCAGCCGCGTTACATAATGTGCGGACTGTAGCGATGTATCTGGCTCACCAAGAAGCTGCAGGAGACTGCAGCATACGAACACTACGGCGAACCTGCACCGATTCATGTGCTCCTCTCCTGTTTCGATGATCGATAATCGAGACATCGTTCGCGGCGCACTTTATAAGCGACAACTTGCGCATGCGCAAAATACGGCTAGTGCGCGCGCGCTAATAACAAAAGTTGACCACAAATCACTTCACAGAGAACACACAAACGAACAGACACACACGGACACGGAATATCTAAACTACTACAACAGACAAAAGAGTGAAAGCAGCTGCACACGGAACTGAAATGAATAATGTATCAATGTGTCATAATGGTGTGATCAAGAGTAATACGCTGCAGTGGGTGGGGCGGGGCCAGGGGAGGGAAGGTCAAAGGTCGCCAGGGTTCTGGTATAGGGCACTGTGAGAGGCAATGTCTCTGTATTCGGGGTCTTCCTGGAAGGCTAAATGCAGCTGTTCAAATGTGGGGCGGTCCGCTGGCTCGAGGGACCAGCAGGAGAGCATTAGCTGGTAGACTGCAGTGGGGCACTTCTTGTGCGGTCTCTCCAGTCTATAGTTCTGGTTCTCTATCATCTCCAGGACCTGTGGGTCATGTGACAGTCACGTGATAAACAGCTGAAGATCACATGACAATGATACATACATACAAGCTCCGAAGGACCTCCAAAATTTCACTGTATTACTAAATAGGGTAAAAAATTTCGCAAAAATGTGTCTCCCATGAAAAATTTCGTGTTTGCAACCATGACAAAAATTCACGTAGCTATCATCTGATTCTGTTTGAGATCACATGATTGTCATGTGACGTGTCACCTCTGCTCCAGTGAGGTCTCCGTAGGGCTGTTCGCCGTAAGAGAACATCTCCCAGAGAGTAATGCCGTAACTCCACACATCGCTGGCATGGGAGAATGTACCGTAGTTTATCGACTCCGGCGCATACCTGTAGAGGAGAAGGGGAGAAAGGAGAGAGAGGAGAGAGAGGAGAGAGAGGAGAGAGGGGAGAGGAGGGAGGAGGGGAGTGGGAGAGAGGGGAGGGAGGAGAGAGGAGAGAGAGGGGAGGGAGGAGAGAGGAGAGAGAGGGGAGAGAGGGGAGTGGAGAAGAGAAGGGGAGAGTGGAGAAGAGAAGGGAGAGGGAGAGAAAAAGCGGAAAGTCGGGGGAAAGAGGGGGAGGAGGAGAAAAGAGAACCAATTTAGCACACACGAGTGGCATTCTACACCAACATTATGCAAAACATGCAGCAATGACCTGAACTTGCGTGTAAATCACAAAGTACATGACCTGTAATGTTACACATACAGTTGAAAGTACCTCAGTTCTGCTCCATGCTATGTACATAGCAGACAGCACCATATTTCGAGGTCCCCATGCAAGGTGTCCCTTATCCAGAGGTTTCACCGTATAATTATACAGATCAAATAGGATACACAGCCACACCTACACATTGTACTGATTACCATTTGACGGGCCATCGTCCCCCCTGCGATGCCTTATAGTAGTCACTGTTAGAACCTACAGCTCGCGACAGACCAAAGTCACTGATCTTCACCTGAAATATATAGAGCAACTTATACGTATGATGAGACATCATACATGCAAGGTCTTTTGCATCTGAATGTTTCAAAACGGTGTTCCCCTCCCATTCAATTGCTTCCTAGCTAAAACGTAAAAACCTGCATTATAATACACATATACACCTTGCTTGTTACAGTACCTGAGTCTTGGAGGCGACAAGGATATTTCTAGCTGCCAGATCTCTGTGGACGAATCGTTTCTTCTCCAAATACATCATACCACAGGCAATCTCTGCGGCCCACAGTTTCAGTGTAGTGACGCTCGGTTGACCGTACTTGCCATCATAGAGGTAGTCCACCAGGGCACCTTGTGGAACCAGTTCTTGTACCTTGCGGGTGGAAAGTCATTGAAAACTGTTTCACTAAATTTCGGTTTCATTAACTCACCAACATCATGGGTTTTCCTCCCGTCACTCCAATTAACTTGACGATACACGGATGGTTCAGGGTCACCATAATCCTTGCCTCACGCATGAACTCCTACACAAACACACACAAACACACACACGCACACAGAGGAAGCTGATTTTACAGGAGTCGATTGGTACAGTTGTCCAACCTTTTCTCCGTGACCCATGGCATCCATACGCAGTGTTTTCACCGCCACATCCATCTGTAGGCAAACAACAGTGGAGGAAAAAAGAATTCACTATACACAGGCCAAAACTCCTGCTACACTTGCTGAGTGTATGTATGTACGTATGTATGTATGTATAGTATGTATGTATGTATGTAATGTATGTATGTATAGTATGTATGTATGTATGTAATGTATGTATGTATGTGCAGGCTTAGCTAAACATGCTGAGTATATTATAGTACAATATGGAGGCTTATTGCTCCACGTACCTTGACTCCTTTACTGCCGGTGTAGACCCCTTTCAGGACAGACCCAAACTCTCCCTGTCCTAATTCCTGGCCGAGCTTGATGCTCTCTTCTTTGATGGCCACCATTTGATAGGGGTCCCTGCTGGGTCTGTTGAATGGTGGGGGAGGAGGGTCCCTGTGTGGGAGGGGCAAGGGAGGGAAGAGAAGGAAAGAAGGAAAGGAGAAGGGGAGAGATAAGAGTGAGGGATAAAGAGAGTTCTTGACTGAATGGAGCGAACATTGTCATTGACAACGATTCCGGTTCCTGTTGTCTGCAAAAACTGAAGACTTTTCTTAGACACCACGAAAATGTGTGCCTCAAGGGTATTGTGGTATAATACATACACAGTACAGCAAAACAGCTATTAAAATACTACATGCAGGATAGCTATGTGGTTAACACAGAAGGTGAATATGCAAAAAAGCATTCACGAAGTAGACTCAACTCACTGTTTTGTTGCTCCATTGACTTGAGCGGTTGCCAGGGTCGACGTACGTTTTGGGACCACGGGGGGCGTAACTGCCGTGGGGGTCTGGGCGGGGGCCCGGGTGGGATTCTTGTGTGGCGCCGCCGTGTGACGCGACTTTGAGGAGAAGAGAATTTGTCCAGGTAGGGGCTGGAGATGGAGAGAGAGAGAGAGAGAGAGAGAGAGAAGTAGTAAGGGAGGGAGGAGGATTCAATGTACACAGCTTGCATAAGGTATGTCGTGGCATAAGGTATGTCGTGTGTATATATACGTACATTAGTGGAGAAAGAATTGAAACCTAGCGTGTGAAAAACATGGAGACTTAGCTCCTGTGTAAGCAACCCTTCCCATAGTACAGCTGCTGTACATGGCACTATATATAAAGTAGTACGAGTCCAAGACACCATCGGTGGGTGCGACATTTTAGATGTTCATGTGTATTCATAAAACATTACGGTATTTGCAGTGCTGGTAACATGATCACAATCATGCAGAAAAATTGCACAATTTTTCAATGACTAGGCTACTTCGCTTCACCCCTGCCACACTCAATTACTCATCACACTACAGAGCTACATATTTCGACTCCTTCTACGTCAGAGTATGTTCAAATAACCCTTCTCCCACTGGCCGAAGAAGACACGTGCGGTACAAACCTTGCGCAATGGCGTTGCCGTGGATTTCCCCGAGGGGGAGACGGGATGTCTCAATATTGTGGGCAGACCGTCTGGAAACAACATGTAGTGGTCGATGCAGCCCTCCAGATTGTCAAACAGCGGCCCATCGTCTATGAAAATGCCAGTGATCCGACTGTAGTGGGAATCATGGATCACACAATGTATATAGTCCATATGTACAGCTCAGGGCCCCTCGGCCGTCTTAATTGCATATTTCCATTGACACACTATACTTATGTATGTGAGACAATTTGAAAATGAAGGTAGATTGAAGGACTATATATGTAGCACACCTCGCTAACGATCTCATAATGATAGGGCATCTGGTTGTAGATGAGGGTGAGGGCGTAGTAACCGGGGCGACGGGAATTGGGTCGCACAAGGAAACTCCCGTCCGCTTGGCCCATCTTCTGCAGCAGCTGGACAGCTTTCTGAGAGAGGAGAGGGAGGGAGGAGAGGGAGTCAGATTGAGCAGGGCACACAATAATAATTTTATATCGCTGTATAAATCGATCCATCCGCACTTTGAAACGTCAACACCAAAGGTTTGCGCAGTGCTTCTCTAAAAATGTTGGTAGATGTGAAGTGTGAGTGCATTCAGTTTAGACAGCAACGAGGCAGGGAACAGCAAAGGCAAATGCAGTAACACATACTACATATATTGTAGCTTTGGGAAACACAATTCCGAGGTGAATTGGGCGGTTTCTTTTGCTAACTAACACGATGAGTCACACAGCGGTGCAAGTCAACTTACACTTCTGTCAATTGCTTTATGAAGCCACTCTGCTGTGCTGGTGTGTGGCTTTGGGTAGTTACTGGCCGCCCAATCTTGGGGAGGGAGGAGAGGAGGGGAGAGAGGGAGAAGAGAGAGAGGTAGGAGAGACGAATGAGGTGGGGAGGGAGTAAAGAAGGAAGGGAAGGAGGGGGTGAAAGATGCAAAAGCGTCAGCAAAGCTCATGAAGCAAAAACACACACGTAGGAGGTTGTACAAGCACCACCATTATATAGTCTAAGCCAACACCAGCTCAAAATCTCTGCCAGGCTAATAAGGAAGTGAGAGAGTGCTCTACAATACTTGTATACCCAGACATTCACCAGAGATTTGCTATAATGACTAATATTAAATAGACCACCAGTAGGGAGTGCTCTATATCACATACAGACACTGACCTATTAGTTCCACCACATCCTTCTGTTTGTATCTGATGGCCAGCTCCCGCGGTGTGTCCTCGTCGGGAGTTCTGGGCCTCAGCGGTGCATTCAACATCAGCAGAGTCTATAAACAGTACAATAATAACAACAACAACAACAACAACAACACTGTATTGCAGTATTGGAACTTTTTCCCACTGATTTTCCCCCCCGAGCATTCTGAGTTTGTTTACACAAGTTTCATGCACGAACAGGGAAACAGATCCAGAGGGGTTGGCAAAATGTGTATTAATAAAAAAGAGGAGGGGCAACCCCCTATGTTTGTGTGCAATTACGTGCAATTACACGTACACATGAGCAGCTAAGCAAAGAATACATGAACAGCTCAGGTTACTGCCAGCCCAGCCCAGCCCAGAATGTACTAGAACAGCCACAGAACTGGGTGTGCGGGTGCTACAGTCTATATACGTAGCTTGCGACCAAATCTGTCTTGGGGAGGTGATATGTCATCAGTGTGAGAAAGTGAATATATTAGGAATGGGCGATTTGAGGCTATAGGTGTGCTGCCAATCCTACTCACCATGCAGAGCAAGAACAGTCAGTCACCCACCGAGAGAGAGAAGGCAAGCAGCTGTCCGACTGGCACCAATTTATGGGGAAGCGTTATGCAAATTTGTGCGTAGGGGAACTTAAGTGAAACACATGCGCACATTAGGCACAAAATTCCATGGCATGCGACAGGGATAGATAGATGTTTGTAAGTACGACCAGCAGGGTTTTTTCTTTCAGGGAAAATCGGGACTTTGACTAAAAGGGCGGGGGGGGCACAGTTGATCCATAGTGCAATGGTTTGAGCCCTAGGTCCAGATGGGCAAGAAAACATGGCACGATACGACAAAATAATAATATAGTGACCTTGACGCATTCAGGGTGTCCTCTGAAGGCAGCCTCGTGTAGGGCCACCCAGCCAGTTGTGGCATTCCTCTCCTGGACATCGGCACCTCCTCTCTCGACGAGGAGCCTCACTACTCCGTGGAATCCATTACGAGATGCCAGCTGAACAGACAAACACACGCCTTGTAACAATTTTCACTATAAAAAAACTCATGAATTTTAGCAAAGGGACACCTATGTATGCAATATAATGTATGTATTAAACTTCTCAAAAGTAACGACGTGGAACCGGGAAGTGCAAACTAGGTCACACTTTCTTCTCCCAAAAGGGAGACTTTAATAAATTCTTCTGGTCCCAAAAAAAATTTGAACAGAGTAGCAGAAAGCAGCTGCTTCGAGAGTCCCAACTGCACGGCATGTTGAGAGTCAGCATAATATGGACCCAGTTCACCCAACATACATACACTACTGTAAGTACGGCGGTTAGCTAGGGCCTAAAAAGCTTGGCTGGGCTGCGTTGTAACTAATTGCTTGTACAGGTCGAACTACACACTCACACATGCAAGCATTACCATGTACAGAACAACTACACATACACTACAACCTTGGGCACATCTTTGTTCCTGACTATTTTATTACGGCTGAAAAAAGGAGACTTTTAACACTAACAAAAACTTACCAACACTAACAAAAACTTACCCATACTACCCAAAGCAACAGGCATAGCTGTGTTTAAAGTGTATGTAAGGAAGGCAATTACCGAGCAATAACTTGCCTCTCCCTCACCAAAACTGTATCTCCAGTCTCGTAAGCGGGTTGAAATTGAAATTATTTATGGGCACTTGCTAACCAATAACGTATCTGTAGCTATTTAGTGTGTGTGTGGGACTTGCAGCAGGAATGTACTGGCACTATGGGTAGCTATGCAGGCTGTCAAAGGGGCAATAAAGCCGCAATCGACCCACAAATGAGTGCAACAAAGACTTTGGGAACACACCACATATTCACATATTAGCAGTGTATTGTACTATTTCTACTACACCTGCAGAGCTGTAGAGCCTTTGGAGTCTCTGACGGTCAAGTCAGGTTTGTGGGGCAGCATGAGCTCTAGTATGTCGCTCAGCCCTCTCTTGGCGGCTTCGTGGACGGGCGTAGAGCCGTCTCCGCTCTGTGAGTTCACACCGCTCCCTCCTCCCAGGTTAATAATCCGTTTCACGGCCGCGGCGTCTTTGGCCACCACGGCCCTGTGCAGCTCCGTCTCCAGCCGCTTTCTGGCGGCCAGCGGAGGCGTCGCACCCACGACAAAGTCGTGGAGCTGCGCCGGGAGCCCGTCGGGACGGACGCGGTAGTGGCGCACCAGTTCGTCCAGGCCTTGAAACAGCGGCCCGTTGTCCACGGAGAACCAGCCGTCACCGTGTCCGAGTATCTGAAAGTGGTGAACCTGGTTCCTTGCCCACATGGTGAGCACGAAGCTCCCCGGCATACGAAGGGATTCGCGAACCAAAAACAGTCCTTCTCGGCGACCGCCCGGCCCATTGCTGAGTAGGTGAGCCGCGTTTTCTCTCGTGATACGGCCGTGGAACCAGCGATCTGGGTCCGTCGTGACGCTCATGGCTCCTGTCTAACTCCTGGAGTAGGTAGTAGTGATCGAGAACGGTCGGGACATGGCAGACACACTGTATGATCGGTGATGTCTACACACGCGCATGTTTATTACAAGCGCGCGTTCAGAGAGGCGCTAATTTGGTAATTCTACGCGCTTATTTTATTGAGGTAGCCCCTGTAATTATGTCGATCAATCTCGCCAGAGCAGCAAAACAGCGATGAACAAAACCTGGGTAAACTCGAGTTCTACGGCCAGAGCTAGGTCCCGGAGAGAGAGGGGAGCCCAGGGTGCGAGTGTTCAGAGGCCGCCAGAAAGAGAAGACAGGCTGGTAGACCCGCCGCAAGGATATTCTGCGAGTGGTGGCGATGAAAGATGGCGACAACAGTCTCAGAGACGGCAGATGTACGAGCAATACGGAGCGAGAAGTAGCGTGAGTGAGGAAGAATTCGGAGATCCGGCGTCGATTTCGCCAGCCAGCGGACAAGAAAGACAATTACAAAGGTACATTGTGCGTCCTTCGCATGTTTTTGCTCCTTTCAACATGCACCTGCAGCCAAGGAGCATACTACGTCCAACCTCCCAAGCCTTCACAAGCACAAAAGTTGAAAAGTGGTAAGTCGTGGAGTTTTATTTGGCGTATCTACAAACGCTTGGCATCATTGTTCGTTCTACTATATAACAAGTGGCCGAGGCAGAAACGACTGCATACAATCAGCACAGGATGGAAAAACGGGCACAGACTGCTGAGGCTATGCGCCGTTTCCAGCCACAACCACTAGGTATATATTGCACAGATCTTTGGTATAATACAAAGCACTCAGTAGTGTATAATTATATATATACCAACAGATGAAAGTGTCAGTATTAGTGTAGTATCCTAGAGGTGTATTTTGCATGCAAGAACCTGTTCTAGGGGGAAATGTAGAGGGTGACCTCAGTACTAAAGCATCATTAGGGAGGGTTTCCATGGTAGTTATAGAGTCTCTAGTGACTGATGTTTAGGTGGATCGAGCTCTGCGGCTGATGAGACGAGGGAAAAGAGAGCCAGAGAGCAGGAGAGAGAACTACAGTTGAACGCCAAATATGCTGGAATTATTCAGAAGGTAAATAGACTATTATACCCCGTGACGTTGATGCATTGGTATAATTATAGCGAAAGAGAGACGATCAGATGCGGGAAAAGCGGACGAGAGAAGAAAAAGAACTTGAGCAAAAGAAGAAAAAGCAGAGAGGAAAGGTTCAATAAACACCTGTAGAGAAGGAAATTTACACGTACTGTTTTTTGTGCTTGTAGGCCGAGCGCTTGGAGGAAAGTAAAGGAAGAGATGAAGAAAGGCAGAGAGAAGAAATGAGAAGGTTAGGCTAGATAGTTAGCATACTGGATTAAAGAATTATTTCTCCATAACCATCACAGAGCAAGATTGGCACGTTTTGACTGACAAACATGATCATAAATTAACAGCTAACAAAAGTTTTTTTATGCATCATCTTTATTAACGTCATCAGCTTCATATTCTATGACAGTTGCAAATTCTGGTACGTCGTCGCCTGCTTGGTAGTAAACATCCTTTATCTGGCCGTCCCGTATTGCGATGATATCCATCTGGGGGACAATGCCAGATGTGACAAATCATATCACGTGGACTATAATGCTCATGTATACCTCTACTTTCATTGCATCCACAGTCATGACAGTAGAGCCTTTTGTCACGGTGTCACCCGGCTTGACAAATACCTGCAAGGAGTAGATTCAAATAATAATAGCAGGGATCCTTTGAAGGAGGAAAACTTTGTGAGAAATTTACATAGAACGATACCTTTTTGTTTACCCATGCCACATAGTTACCTTGGTGACGATAGAGGGACATTTGGGTGCAATGTGACTGCCATAGTCACCTGCAGTAACTGACGTCATATAGTCCGGCTGCTGTAGCTCGACACTGTAGCCACCACTCTATATACATGGGAACACAAATCTGGATCATTTATTGACAACAAGTTTTGTGTAATTTTTAGTGTTTTGGCATGTTCGTTGTAAAATGATTATTACCAATACACATCTGGATGGTAAAATGGCTTTATGATACATTTGTATGGTGCATTATGAGAGGGCAAAGTTTTGAGACTAATCATGGAATATTATACACTATCTATCTAGGTGCAATAATAAGGGACCATAAGATAACACAGAAAATAGGTGTCCCAGGTGGAAATATATACCGGAGTGAAAATATGGAGTGAGTCGTTCACAACTGCAATGTTTGCTGAAAACCAGTCTATCGCCGACAAACCCCTCCAGTAACAGAGATCCACCTCTCTCACTGAGTCTCCCTCCCACCCTCACACCCTCCCCACTCTCCCAGTCCGCATCTCCCTCCTGCAGTGGTGTAGTGTATGCACCCTGTAGTGGTAATACCGAAAAAGGACCCTCCAAATAAAGCACACCTCTCTATAAAGTACACTTGGTTCTCTGCCCTAAGACTAGTTAATACTTCAGAATAAGGAACACCTCTGAATGAAAGACACTTGGTTCTTATACTTACTAATACATTAGTGAACTATACTAGTTCCAAATATGGGATGCCTCTGAATAAGGGACAGATTCAAGTCCCTAAAGTGTGCCTTATTCAGAGGTTCCACTGTAAAAATTATTGTACCTTTACGTCTTTTACAACTGAGTATGTTCCGTCACCGTTGTAGCAAACACCAACGGTGTAGCCTGCAGGAGGGACAACACAAAAGTGTGGTAGACAATGGTACGGTAGCGGTCAGGTTTGGTTCGTACTGGTGCTCTGGTGGTTCAGTTTGACGACTCGTCTTCCACGCACGTTCAGTTGGAACCCAGACGAGTCGGAAAACGGCGAAAACGCATCTGAAATGAACCACAGGCAGTGGACATGTAAAAGATGACAGACGCTATAGCCACTCCTGAAATGAGGGCACAAGGACATCATTTGTTTAACCAACAAACATGATGTCCTTGCATCCAAGTTTGCAACAATGCCACCTCACTAATATGGACATTGGTGTCCGGATTAGAGGGTTCCATTGTACACAGCATTGTGGAAAGTACTCCCTAAAGTGTACCTTCATCAGTAGGTCTATGGTTCTGCCAGGATTCATGGGCCAGTAGTGCAAGGACAGCCTCGCCCAATCTCTCCTCAGACAGGGGAGATGGCGGGGGAAACAGAGCTTCGTGATGTTGCTGGGAATATGACGAGAGAGAACAATAAATGATAGAGAGTAGAAGACAGTATCATACTATAAAGTGGGGTACTTTCGAGGGATAAATGTCTGAATTCAACAATTCAAGAGGCCATAATAAGTGGGTACAGTGAAAAATAGTTTTCTCCATGAATCAAAAAAAATTTTTCCTAAATTTCCACATACTGGTCTAGCCAGTACATATTACAGGTATGAATCCAGTGTGGACGTCGGTGGCAGCGAAACTCTGGTGAGAGGCAAGTCTCCTCAGAAAATCTATGTTTGTGTCCACTCCAGCAACCTATAGATGTTCATAGAGGTCACTCTAAAGTTTTATACCGTTAATTTGCACTTATTTATCTGAACAAATACCTGCTTACTATATAAAGAACCACGTTGAAATCCGAACAAAGTTTCCACTAACATTATTATAGTCTTGGCCCGTTAGTTCTACAGGCCCTCACCTGGTACTGAGCCAGAGAGTTCTGCAGAAGTCTGAGAGCACTGCTCCGGTCACTGTCCCACACAACCAGCTTGGCAATCATGGGGTCGTAGAATGGTGCCACCTCGTCCCCTGATGATGTAATGATTACATCATCACAAGTGACTGTTTAATACATCATTGAGAAATGATTTGCTTCTAACCTTGTCTGACTCCGGTATCGATGCGAACCTTGTCACTGGTGGGCGGAGCCTGGAGATGGCGCAATACCCCAGGACTAGGTAGAAACTCCCTTAACGCAAAAAATTAGAGCGAAATATTGAAAATTGGTGGGTGTGGTCAGTCGGTCACTCACGATTGACTGACAGGGTTCTCGGCGTATATCCGAGCCTCAAAGGCGTGGCCACGTGAAGTGATGTCACTCTGAAGTCGTGGGAGACGGGCGCCGGCGGCAACCTTGATCTGCCACTCTACAAGGTCGGCCCCTGTTATCATCTCAGTAATTGGATGCTCCACCTACAGCAGGAAGTAAATACACAGCGGACCTCCAAAAATGGACCCACTGAATAAAGTACAATATACTTGCAAGATGGACACGGAACTAACATTTTCATGGGGGTTGTGCATCTTTAGTGAAACATATTTCACTAATCTTATTTAAATGAGACAGTGTTCAGTCAGCAATTACCTGCAGTCTAGTGTTCATTTCCATGAAGTAGAAGTTCTGTTCCTTGTCCAGCACAAACTCAACTGTACCTAATACAAACAACTTTGATAAAACACTCTCTCTTTCTCTCTTTCTTTCTTTTTTTCCAGCTCATTATTACCTGCCCCAACATAGCCCACAGCCTGAGCAGCTCTCACTGCTGCAGTCAACAGTTTTTCCGTCACATCGTCTCGAAGACCAGGCTAGCAATCAGGGATCATTTACTCTCGCGGAATAGCTCAATTATACGACTTACAGCAGGGGCTTCCTCGATGATTTTCTGGTGACGTCGCTGAACGCTGCAGTCACGCTCAAACAAGTGGACGGTATTCCCGTGTTTATCAGCAAATACCTGCACCTCCACATGCCTGTGGGGATCATTAAAAACCCCTGTCAATTACACCGTAATTATCAATGCAAACACAAATACACATTGAGCGTACCCTTTGAGCCGGTGTATGTGATGTTACATTGTGAAGTATGGCACACTCACAGACATTTGAAAATCGCACACTTTAAGAAGACTTTTATGCTTTATGCTGACCTAGGTCTGATGACGAATTTTTCAATCAGTACGCTGTCGTCCCCGAAGCTTTTCATTGACTCTCTACGACAGGTATCCAGGGATGATTGGAATTCCTCTGGACTGTTCACCACACGCATACCCTAATGAAGGACGGGAGAGAAAGAAAAAAACGAGAAGAGATCAAGGTACATACAATGTTTAAGGAGATTTATGAGTGCTGTGCATTTCGCTTTTTTGTGCATATAGTGTAGCAGTAAAGTAGAGTGCAACCACTTTTATCGTGAATGTGGAAAGTTACGAGGGTTAGCCTAAGTTTTTCGTACCTTTGGTGAGCACGCAGAAAGAATGACAGGCTAATGAAATGTCCGACACTATTATTGCAGTGCTATCACTTTCATTATGTGACCGTGGAGAGTAGGGTTGCCTGACACTAGCTGTGAATCTTCAAAATTGAGACCCAAGGTGTATAATAATAGTATCTTACCTTTCCGCCACCTCCCAAGTTAGCCTTTATCAATACTGGATACCTGCACAGAGACAGACAGACAGACAGCATAAAACATCCCCCGGTCCCTCTGCCTCTTGTCTCACTCACCCAATCTTGTCGGCCTCTGTTTTCAGGAGGGAATCTCTCTGGTCGTCTCCAAAGTAACCAGGAACTATCGGGACTGAGGAGTTGCTCATTATCTGCTTAGACACGCTGGACAACAGAGAATATTTTAATAACTCTCCTACTCATTAATAATGCTGCATTTTATTTAATGCTCTATCTGAAACATGCTGTCCTAATGTGTCCTCATGTTGTCTTTAATCTCCCTCACCTCTTGATGCCCATCTTTTCAATGGCGGAGGCAGGAGGACCAATGAACTCCACCCCTTCTGATTGACAGAGATCTGCAAAGTCCCGGTTCTCCGACAGAAACCCGTAGCCAGGATGGATGGCCTGTGTTTAATTCGGGTCAGTCCAATCCACGGATTGCGCACACACTAGATAGACTCACCTGAGCTCCGGTTGCTTTAGCGACTTCAATTATCTTATCGCCACGGAGATAACTCTCGCTGGATGGTGCCGGTCCGATGCAGTATGCCTCATCGGCCTATGGGTCGACCCATTATCTAACGGGACTCGACTGCCAAGACGAGCTTACCATAGTCACGTGCCTGGCATTACGGTCTGCCTCGCTGTACACGGCCACTGTCCTGATGCCTAGCCTCTTTGCCGTGGAAAACACACGGCAGGCGATCTCCCCACGATTCGCCACCAGTAGTTTGTCGAACAACTGGACAGCTTCGGCCGTTGCTGGCGTAGATAGCCAGCGGGGCCTGGACAAAACGCAACCAACACTCATTTCCCCCTCGATTTCCACACTCTCGGGGTGATTTTGAGGCCACTAGTGGATAGTACAGTATAGGGTCTTTACCTGATCCCCGTCTTGAACAAAGTGCTGGCTCGTAGGCGACCCACGACACCCCCCAAAGCCAGAATCTCTCTACCGGCCATTGTGTGTGTCCGTAGCAAGAGAATGGAATGCAGACGTGCGCGATTGGGCGGAGCGGAGACACTATCGCTATGGTAACCGAGCAACAACACACATTGGTGGTCGTCGACACACACGTGTGCGTACAGTACAACTATTCTCTATGGCACTGGGAATTGGCTGTAGCTAGAATCTATGGCAACAGCGCAGCCGCGGCAGGGGAAGACCGTACAGATCCCGGCCGTCTACAGTGCCACCAGTGGAGTCAGCTGGAGAACCCAGTCATCCACCACTGCAGCCAGTAGTACTCACCCATCAGCGGCCAGCAAGACTCGGCCTGGATACACCACGCAACAAGTGTAAGAAATATATGTGTGTAGTATGTGATAGCTGCATTATATTACCTTTTCTCCAAGTTTAGTCGGCTCAAGAGATAGGATTTGCACTAAGTGTGTCACATTTTCATGCAGAATTATGTGTTGAGAGACACAGATTTTTGCTCATGGTAGAGAGAGTGTTTGTGTTATTTTACAGAGCCATGATGGCAGGGGCAGTTGCTGTCATTGAGTCTTGGTGGTGGAGCACAAAGAACAGAAAAGTCTTCAGAATCTTGAAAGAAACTGTTCGCTCAGCTGTAAGCAGCACTACAAAACTCCATCATATTAATTAACTGTATGCCACGTCTTGTTTTGTATTAGGAGCGCTCATTAACGAACGATGTAATCAGAAAGGTGTGTCCGACTGAGGCAGAGCTATTGAAAGACCCAACCATGAAGACAAAAATAAAGTTCAGGTATATGTACATGTCTATAATAGTAGTGCTTGTTCATGCTAACAGTGAGCACTGTAGCTATTTGTTGCACACACCGTTTTCTTATACTTTTTCATCAATTTTCGTACAGGTTTGGAGGCGAGAGGTTTCCACCGACAATCATGTTCAAGATTTTCATATCCAGCACTGCTGCTGCTACAGGAGTGAAGTACCTCAGTGGGAAGAAGCATGATTAGACCAGCATCTGAAGTAACAAAATAAACACCTCCTATGCCACGAAAGCTTTCTCGTATGCCCATGTTAGAACACCAAAGCAGACTTTCTGCTATTATAACCAGACCAATGCAAGAGTTCTACTATATATTATTCTTCGCCTCTACTGAGGTAATGCGTCGTGTTCTACAATCTGTTGGTTGTTCAGGCAGCCAGAGATGCACAGAGAAGTATGGGGAGTAGAGTGTTCTATGACCAGATGTTGGTGGATGCCTGTCAGCAGCAGCAGTTCAGGATCACCGACGAGATTGATGTCACAACTATGAAGGAATACATGCAGGCAAGGCAGTAGCTTACACTGATAGCCCATTGAAACCACTTTAATTTGACTATTTCAACTATTAAGTTTGTGAATTGACCAAATCCGCTCGTTGATGTGGAATGACAGAATTATGCCTCAAAGAGTGAAGCCTATATCAGAATGTATAGTAGGATCAATTCAGGTGAATCCTGACTGTTCAAGTGTGAACATTGCTTTCATTGGTCTTACTCAAAACTTCATCGATTATAGCCAACATTATTATTATGTCAATGTCTGCAGTATGTGTCAACAGTGGATGAGACCCCAGCCTATCTCGGTGGCAAAGACAACACCTGGAGAAAACTAAACCTTGAAGGTACACAGCTGCTACCCCTCCTTCTCTACAAACTGCATAGTCACCATACATCAGTACACTTCATGGCGAATAGCGTTGCACTTCAGAAATACTGTCACACAGGTGTGGTTTCGTACTCTAAACGTTATTTGAAAGTGGGCGCTTCAAAATTACTATCACACACGCAGTGTATATGAGTCAAAAAACAAACAAAAAAAAAAAAAAAAAAAAAACAAAAAAAACCCCCCCAACACAACACAACCCCCCCCCCCCCCACCAACCCCCCCCCCCCCCCCACAACCCCCCCCCCCCCCCCCCCCCCCCCCCCCCCAACCCCCCCCCCCCACCCCCACCCCCCCCCCCCCCCCCCCCCCCCCCCCCCCCCCCCCCCCCCCCCCACCCCCCCCAAAACCAACAACACCCCCCACAACCCACCCCAACCCCCACCCCCCCACACCCCCACCCACCCCACCCCCCCCCCCCCCCCCCCCCCCCCCCCCCCCCCCCCCCCCCCCCCCCCCCCCCCCCCCCCCCCCCCCCCCCCCCCCCCCCCCCCCCACCCACCCCCCCCCCCCCCCCCCCCCCCCCCCCCCCCCCCCCCCCCCCCCCCCCCCCCCCCACCTCTCACCCTCCTTTAGATTGGGTTTTGTACGTTGTACGCTAAAAGGATTTTCGAAAGTGGCCACTGTAATATTTAGCTCCCTGACTGCAGCCCTCCCTAGGCACAGTATGATGTACAGTGTCCTGGAGCTACTGGAGACCTGTTCTGGGGGGTCGGCAGCGGCTCCCAGTGGGGGGCTCTCGCTGGAGAAACTTCGCAGCTTCACGCGACCCCCGACCCAGACGGAACAGATCCAGCGAATCAAGACCGTCTCGTCTCTAAGGTGGAGACTCTAAGCATGTCCCCCATAATCTCACTAGCTGGTCAAAATATTTCCATGTGTGAAATTAACCAAAGTGTATATACTTATGAGGTGCACACGGAAGTTCAAAAAGTTTGAACCAGTGAAAATTTGCTGCTATTCAGTATAAAAAAGTACCCAAGCAGTAGCTGTAGAGACCTGAATGTGTGTATGTGTGTTGATGTTGCTGTAGGACAGGGGAAGGAGAGAGAAGTGGCTCCAGAGGCTCCAGGATTGCCAGAAAGAGAGCCAGGAGGATGAGACAGACATTTGGACTCAGATCTCCCAGTACCCCTCAACACTCTCAGGTACAATCGAAAAATTTATTTTCTTCCACAGAGGATTTGTATGGAGCAAAGACAAAAAATGTCTCTTGAAGAATAATTATACTGAAAATAAATATTATTTGTCCATGTCAAAGAGTGGAAGAACAGAGGGAGGGAGTGAGGGAGAAGAAGAGGCAGGAGAGATGGATTCAGACATTGAGAAAGAAGCTAGCGAACTCTATGAATGGACGCAGAACCTATCTTTTGAAGATGTTCAATAAACACAAATCTATAAACTCATACAAAAATGATTTTGTGTGTGCTCATTTTGCCACCTTTGGAAGCCGAGCTAGTTGATTCTTCCGTCTGTCAATGTTTGTCTTCCTCAATTCTGGCTTGATGAAAACTGGTTGTAACAAGGAAACTATAATCATCTCAATGCACGCCGCGTATTTGCTGCGCCTCACTTGTGATTATGGCTCCGATTAACACCAGTCCAGCTATGGTCCAAGCTACTGGGACTTGGTGGCCGTTGACATTGACAAACTTAGCTCCAACCACTATCATCAGGATAGACATCGGCTGGAAAATAATTATTCGCTTGTTAGCTCCAATTTTTTGGATGGGTATAGTTTAAACCGCTCAGCTAACAGTACGTGCTACGGTCAACACTACACTTTACCTGTGACACCCAGTTGACTAGACCGCCTGAAATGCCCTCCTGAAGAGGGTACGTCATTTCTCGCAGCATACTCATAGACAACCGCCTGAAAACCTGTGACACTCGAACTGCAGAACAGACATCGACTCAAATACACACACACCCACCCTAATGCAGTAGAAGATGGTAGGGCGCTCACCCGACTATGGCAACAAAACGGGTAGAGCATGTAGAAGTTACCCACAAACTGTAGGGCTGCAAGAAATCCTCCAATAGACAGAAATGCTGTGATGTACAGCCCGACATTCAGGGCACTGAAAAAAAGGGGAAATACGGCTCAAATCTACGACTGATTTCGTTTAAAAATCTAAGTCCAGTTTCGTAAATAAGCAAGATCTATTTTTATTGATCAACAATTTTAACTCACTAAAAGGCCTTTGTAGCACTGAGAATAGGCCCCACGATAAACACAGTTATCATTCCAGGCACCAGTGCTGCTATTCCAATATAAACAACATCCCTGTCGCGGTTCTTGAAAAACGGGTGAATTATTTCATTGAAGAGCGAAACTATTGCTCCAGCAGCCCCCAGATTGATGCTGGCAGTGACTAGGAGCAGAATAAAGTAGCGGTTGGTCAGAATTGCTTTGAGCGTCTTAGCAAAAGTGTTGTCTTGGTTGGAGTAGCTCTCTACTAGCAACTGAGATCTGCTAGGAGGAGTTGGGGGAGCATTCGGAACAGCTAGAGAAAGAGATAATGTTCAATTAATGCATATATAACTACAGTAGATAAAGGAAACGCTTAGATTGTAAAAGGTTCACTAGAAGCATCTTCTTCGGAGATCCACTGTTTTACCTATCAGAGATAGAAAAAAGAAAAGTAGTGATATCCCGGCTAATCCAGATGAGTAGTAGATCATTTGGTAGTGTATTGTGTTAGTCCATTCGTTGTGTAGTTCAGGATCAACGGTGGCGTTTCCTCCACATACAGTGTTAGTGTCATCACTGTGTACTAAAAGAGGTCCTAGTACATAGCTGCATACAACCCCCAACTGCAATGATCATAATGAATGCACATTAGTAAAGCTAGAGAAACAAAAGGACTATGAAAGGAAGGTATACACACAGCTGAACATAAGAGTACAAGATCGTGAAAATTGTCCTTACACAGAAGATTCCCCCATTAGGTGTTCTCGATTCAAAACGGTTCTAGTACTAACAGAAAGGTGTCCTCTATTCAGAGTGTCTGTTATAAGAGGTGTCAGTGTGTACCTGAGGGGCAAGGGCTCCAACAATGGCGGCTGCTGTCCCTCTCTCAGAGGCAGGAAACCAGACACCAGCCAGATATGACGGAGTTCCCCACAGCAGTAAGTTACAAAGGGACGCTATCGCCTGTCCACTCAACATCACCCAGAAACTGCCTGCTGTAGGACCTGCAGAGAAGGGGTCAATGCAGTAGCTAGTGTCCATAAAATCTAGCAACATCGAGCGAGATAGCTAAGATACTCTGGGATACTAATAGCTAAATGTAGCGGTAGTAAGCAAGTCTACAACGCATCAAATCGTAGCTTACCGGCTCCTGCAACTCTCAAGCAGGACCCCGCAGCGTTCGTGCCTGCGGCGATGACTAGGGCCGTCCGCAATCCGACTCTTCCCAGCAGCCAGGCGCTGGGAACGATGAAGAGAATGTACGTGGCCATGTAGACCATACTGGCCGAGTTGACCCAAAATTTGGACATATTGTAGTAGCACTGGACGACATCGGCTATGGATGCAAAGGCGATCCACACGGCATTGTTGACGCCCATCACGGCGACAAATATCGCCAGGACGACCCACCGCCATTTGTACACCTTTATCTGGCTGTTGTTTTCCGCCACGACCGAATTCTGGGGACTGTCGTAATGGCCAGAGTATTGTAAAGTTAGATTCGACGACGTACTGTGCAGGATCGGCGCTGTCTCGTCGTCCTCTTCCATTTTCGCATAATAAATATGTAAGCCACGCCCAACATTTGCGCATGCGCATTTAACAAACTTGCGCTGGCAATGCACAAAAAACACACAACGGAATGACGGAATACAAAACAGTTCTATTGAGGAAGAGTCGATTGATACAACACGACCATGACATCACTTTTAAAACCTAAATCCAACTTATACCATTTGACACATAATACAAGTAAAACACGAATAATCCTGAGCCTAGTGTACACGTGGGGGCACTATATATCTCCTATAATATAGTGGTAAAGTAATTGATTGTGTGTGTTCGCACGCATCAGAGTAAAGTACACTTGCTCTGCTTCTTCTTTGTGGTATCGGGGAAAAGTACAACCTTTATCGCCTCGTCAAAAATGTCCTTCAGTCCCTGCTGGGTGAGCGCTGAGCATTCCTTGTAGCAGACTGCACTGATCTTCTTTTTCATCGCGTCTCCCTGCGCCTCTGTCACGGGGGACTGTCTTCTCTCTCGTAGTCTCTCAACCTCCGAGGGATTATCCCGAAGATCGACTTTGGTCCCGACGAGGATCTTGGGCACGCCGGGCGCGTGGTGACTGATCTCCGGGTACCACTTGTCGGCGACGTTGTGAAACGAGTTGGGACTCACGAGCGAGAAACAGATGAGGAAGACGTCCGTGTCGGGGTATGAAAGTGGGCGGAGCCGATCGTAGTCGTCTTGCCCGGCCGTATCCCATAGACCGAGACTAATTGGACGTCCGTCGACAAAAACATTGGCCGTGTAGTTGTCAAAACTGTTGGATGAAGACGAGAGGAGAAGAGAGGGAGAGGGAGGGAAAGAGATGATGATAAATGGAAACTTTGTTGGGACTATAATGAAATTTGGAGATTTAATCAAAGGCTGGATATGGAACCCCAGTGTGTGATGATTGGCAAAGTGCCAGAGACTAATCATTATA